>JYDO01000134.1:67539-123127 GCA_001447755.1 Trichinella papuae | reverse complement strand
GGAGTATTTTAATAATTTTTTCAACAGTATCACCAATGTTTTTCGCCAAAATGAGAAACTTATTTAAATATGAATTGTTCCTGAGTTTCATTTACGCCCTACAGAAACTTTCAAGATTAAAATTTTTGTTCACTTAATGTTTTGATTGATTACACTTTAGAGATGAGAATTATGCTCTAATTATCAGATTGGAACGGAATTTGCATGCAATATGTCAGCTTTTCTGTTCTATAAATGTAAAACGCCCAAACCGGGAATTTTATAAAATTTCTCAAAAAATCATCGATTGTGGGATATTGAAAATTTACATACCTTTAAATGGCACACTTGAAAAGAGGCAAACAGTGCGCGCCTAGTGGCCGATTCGATCTACTCCAATCCTGCTAATTATTCAATGCCCTCGAAAAATATTAACTCATAACAGTAATTTTTATATTTCACATATTAGTTTAATCGTAAAGAGACCATTTAATTTGTAATTATAATATATGTAGTAAATTGTTGTTTAAAGAAGTTGCTTTAATGGAAAAACTTTCAAAAATTATGTATAACAAGTAGGTTTACCGTTTACTTGGTTAAACTAAGTGATCATCTCACTTTTCTGAATTATCGCATGCCAAAGTTATAGAATTTTAAGCAAATATCAATAATTATAAAAACATATAATGTTCACATTGCCTAAAATAATACATGTAGTTAATAATTGAAATTCAACAAACATTAACAGCTGCTTAAAATTTTAAAACATTATCTAATGCTGTCATTTCAGTGTTCTTTACATATTTCTGAAAGTTTGCTGATATTTTTCATTTGAACAATAAATTCAACGATTAATAAAAGAAGTTATTTCATTAAAATACTTAAGAATGACCTGCTCAATAGCTGAAAATGACAAACAGTAAAAGACTCGTTAGATTTGAAATTATCTGCTCTTTTCTGATTAATTGGTTTATTTTCAACATTCCTATTTGTATATGTAATGATTTTCAGTAGCTGATTGTTTATTACATTAACTGAAAATCTTTAATCACTTTCACTGAATAATTGTAAATAACCATTATTTTTAACATAAAATTACTACAGAAATATTTAAAATAAGTACAACTGTGCATTCGACCGATTAATATGTGTAAGATTTTAGCGATTTTCCTCGCTTTCTTTTCAGCGTTTTTAAAAATGACATATATATATATATGCTAAAATTAAAATTTTCTGTAATTATGATTATTCAATAATTATAATTTTAATTTTATCTATAGACAATTGTAATATGATCAGTGAGCTTTCTGATTTTGAGGCTACTACATTCCTTCCTCTTCCAACAGTCTTTTAATTTCACAGGTATTCTCTGCTTACACTCTGGCCTTGTCCCAGTATTAGCCATCTCTCCGCTTTCTACTAAATGTGGGACTCTGTGATGCTACTTTCAGTTCTTCCGCATTTTCCATACTTCATACCTGTGCCTACAACTAATCAATATGTCGTTTTTGTTCCTCTCAGTTCATTAAAACTTTGTAATGTCTTGGGCCTTACACCTTTACAACCTTCCTAGGAAGAAATTTGGTTCTAATCCATGGTTCCTCCATGAGACTGATTCTGTCACAAATGGCAAGAATATACTTACTTGCCTCTTCATAGCCGTACCGTTGGTCCTATCTTGTTTTGCCTTTTCTGAGGAAGAATCTGGGTGCAAATGCTCAAAGACTGTTCGAAGTTTTCTTTTTATTAATTGCATCGCAGGTGCGGCTGATAACGCTTTCTCAATGCTAATAGTATATTAGCTATTAGCAAAATAATAATAATGCAAATGTAACAAAATATTTAATCGATTGATGAACAAATAATAAGCCTGGAATAAATCGTAACATGATTGTCATTATTTTAAAAAAATGTAATCCAATACATTGCAATGTAAACTGTAAAATGTAATCAAAAAATCTACTTCATTTTTGCAAATGCTTAAGTACTTAGAGCATTAAAATTTTTAAGATTAAACATTTTTGCATAAATGGACAGTGTTCTAATGCTTTTTCACTTAAAGTTAATTTTGGAGACATTAAGTACATTTGTCTGTTAAGAAAAGATGTCTAACATCAAAACGTTATAAATGTATATTTTAAAAAGTATTTATAGAATTTGATGAATTTGATTTGAATAGAAATTTTATGTGATTATATTTTAATTAATGGAAAGCTGTTGCATACTTTAGAAAAAGAAAGCAGTGAATAATTATAAATAAAATTATCTGCATTTCAAATCGAACAACTGCTTAGTAATAAAAAGATTTAACCAAAAATAAGTGCAGAGCATAAAATAACAAATGTTTAAGCGTTGTGCAATCATTGAAAAACTTTGCAAAGATAAAACAGGTGTGCAAACAGGATAACAGATTAATAGACCTAAAGCTTGGAGGTTGGCTTTCAGCAAAGCTGAAGTTCAAACGACGAAATGCACGGATCAACTGTTATGTTATATTTACAATGCACATTAAGCCAAACGCAAGCGCACTATGGCTTACAGCTTATTGCTCGACTGAGTCTATCTTAGCAGCTGCCAAGTTCAAAGCGTTGGCCACATTTGTTGACAAAGTAGAAAATTTTTGCTTGAAGGCCTGGAACAAACGAACACATTTGTCATTCTCGTTTTTATTCGTGCAAACTGCAACCGCTAAAATAAGTTTTGCCTGCCATTCGACTACACTTTTGCTACTTCTTATTCATCTTTGTGATATTGTCTTCGAAGTTTTCTTTAAAGTTTGCTTTAAATAATTTTGCAAGACTACTATTCTCTTTTCTTTAAACTTATCTATTCAAAAACATTATACAATGAAAAGATTAACTACAATTTATAAGTTAATGTTGTTCATTATTAGTGTTGATTACGGTGAGTAACAAATCATTTTTTCTTTATCTATCCTCTGCTCTAAAATTATTTAATAAATACATTTTTAAATATAGAATTAAATTCAAAATCAAACTCTATTTTTTTCAATATTGTGCTATGTTTAAACTGCATTATTGTATAAAAATTATTATGCTAAAAATGAAAACAAAACATGATAATACTTTTTAAATGAACTGCATATGTATGTGTTTATGTATATATGTGATTTTGTAAAGTTTAAATATGAATAAATCTATATATATATATACACAGAGCCTGTTTTTTTTTCAGTACACTCTCATGGTTGCATACCAGTAATATGCGAGGGAAACATAGATAACAGCTTGAGAAGGTGCCCAGACTATGATAACACTTGTGGTTCATATGGTGGTAAAAGGTAACAACACACACTTTTTCATTAAATTAAATTATTAGATTAAAATATTTAAGAAGATGCAAAATGGGATCTGTTGATTTGAGTTCGCATTTCTTCAGTAGGAATAACTTGAAAAAATAACTTGAAACATCTTTTAAAATTAAGTATTCATTAATATTAATATCAATAGCATAGCAAAGGAGTGACTGATGGTTTCATTTTAAACTGCTTATGACATTAGAATTATTTGTAATCAACTATTTAAAATTTCCAATGCAAAAATTGTAACATTAGAATTTATATGACGGCTTATAAATACCTTCATGACATCAAAGAAAAAGTTAATGCTATCATTGTGTTGATTAGCCATCAATTATTATAGCCATCTAAGAATCACCATTTATTAATATTATAAGAATTTCGGTCTAAAAATTATCAATAAAATAAAGTGAAAGTTACATTTAAATTTTAGATTTGATGAAAGATATATAAAAGGTGTGGACATTCTGTGCCAACCAAGCAGTGCTGTGTATGCTCCATTTGATGGTGTTATAACTTACCAGCGACCATTTCGTGACAACTCTTGCATTGATCATGGGCTTCGTATAACTGGAGAAGGTCAATGGATAGGTAATGACAACTGATTTGAATTCTTGCTGCAATTTATCTAATCTAAAAAAAAACACGATTCATTTATGACCGTACACAAGAATTCAAACTATTAGTAAATGACAATGTTTGTAGGAAACCATACAGAAATCTACATAATATAAAATAAGAACTTTACTTGGCTTAAATTATTTACTATTTTATGAAATAAATATGAAGTTAAATATGATTTAATAAGTCAAGATATTTTGAAAATAAAAAACTTGTCAACAATAAAAGTTCATTAAAAATTTTTTTTGGTTTGTTTAAAACTGATATCTTCATAGTTGTGAAGAGTTTTAAAATTTTCATTCATCAAATAAAAGTTTCATTGATTCAAAAAACCTATAAAAAAACAAATTAAAAATCAAAACAACAATTTTCAGGTTATATAGCAGTTATTTCTTATATTGAGCCCATACGCTACGGTGGAAGGGTGCATCGAGGAGATATAATTGGGCACAGTTTGACTCTTTCCTGTTTGCCTCGCCCTGATAGCCATTTTGAACCACACATACTTTTTCAACTTTACCTCCAAGGTCAGCCAGTGAATCCAACTTATCATCTAAAAGAATGTAAATATTTTATATTTTCATCAAGAACGTCTACTTACGTTGAATTTATGAATAGGCATGTGCACCGGACAGGTGTGTGAGTCGAACGTTGGCAATAAATTAGCTTCTGTGCCATATCAAAATACGCGGTAGAATAAAATTTGGTTTTCTATATAAATTTAACATCAGTAGTTTATTTCAGTGGTTTTGGAAAAGGCTGGACTTTGAAATGCCACGCTGTTCAAGAATTGACTAACAATGGTGAAATGGCATCCCGTTTGCCTGATATTTACGCTCCAATTGATGGTCATTTTCTGGGACGCTTCCGACCTATGCCATTAGCCGATGGCGTCGAAGATTATCAATGCACTAACAATGGTATATTCATTCTAGGTGCTGGTCAATGGACAGGCAAGAGTTTGGCTTGAAATCCATTATTAGTTAAAAGAAAAAATAATTTTTCTACAATATTTCAGATTTTACTGCCCATATTTACAATGCGAGATTTTCAATCGAACCTGGAAAACAAACAATTCGCCAAGGACAGAAAATTGGACAACGCCTGGATTGTCCAAGTGAATCCTTTTCTAATAACATTTTCATCGAATTGCGTTACAAAGGTCGCTTTGCCAATTTTACAAATTTGATCCTTGGTGAAGATTGCAAGCTTCCACCTTTGCATTAATTTTTAATTTTTAATAGGCTTCATTTCATTTCTTTCATATATTCTTTAAGAACAGCAGCACATTAGAAATAGTAGTTTAAAAAAATATTTTAACATCTAAACCTCGCTTCGAGTATTATGAAGAAAATTTCATATATGCATATGATAAATAATTTTCACTTAATTAAGTGATCTTATTTATCAAACTAGATTTGACAGATAATATTGCTACGTTAAATAAATGATTCATTCTGCTTCAACAGCAATTAATTATTAAAAAAAAAAAAGAGAAAAACCATAATAAAGTTATATTTAACATGCAGTAGTAAATTTTTACTTGTTTTGAAGAGTACAGTTTTCCAACAAATAACCCATAACCCATCAGAATAATTATTTTCCAATTTTAAACGATCAGTCCAATTTTCCTTCGATTTTGCATTTAAAATACATATTCAAAAGTCGTTCTTTCTCTAATGAACTTTCACTTAACTGCCCTGCTTCTTTTCGCTTGTTCCACTCGTACAAATTTGCAGGCTCGTCTGGATACATCAGCCAAGCACCAATGAAATAAGACAAATAAAATGTCACTATACAAGTACAGATGAAGATGAAAGACGAAAAACGTCTCAACAATCTCATCTTGTCCTGAACACGTATTAACAAGTGGTACATTTTCAAATGCATCGGTCGTTTATAGCTAACATTTTTCGTCTGCATACTGTAAAAGTGGCACGCATTGTTCAAACAACCAAAAGCAGTAGTTCTTTTTCTATTAAAAATTATTACAGCAACACAGACACCACGCTGTACCGTTGTTAATGCTTTCATTTCACGAAATTATACTGCATCCTGTAGAAAATATCTTTATCAATATGAAAAAGAAAAACATTGCAACGCAGAACATCTGGCTATTAAATCTCAAACAATAGCTATTATAAAAACTGAAAACATTCAATTAAAAAATTTCTAATTATTCATATTAATTAATTATGCAAACGTTCAATTGCCTTTGTACATTTACGTTCAATGATTTTCAATTTCATATTGCATAAAGAATTGTACACCCTCTTTCACAAATATTTATACGTAAATCAAAATCAAAAATTCGTAAATCAAATTAAAAAAAGTACTTTGTTCAAAATTAAAAAAACTTAATGCTTAAACTATTATTATCAAAAGTTTAAAATATGCACTCAGTATCAGTCACAATCAACTTACACAATTTTTTCTTTTCTGTCAGATGACAATGTAAAACTTGCAAGTTGCTTTTCACTTTAAAGCCTATACAAAGAAGTAAAAAAAAACTGTTTGACTCACTCAAAAAAAAAAGCCTGTCAGGTGGGCCAGTAGCCAAAAAATTCAGAATACAAAAGCAAAATCAGTGCCGTGTAAATATTTATTAGCTAAATAAAATTGCAAATAATCATCAATCCAGAGCAAATGTCATCATTGCGGTGCCATAAAAACTTCAATAAATAAATAAATATATATATAATACTGCCAATGTTATAAAAACTAAAAAAAATTGAATATAGGATAGATAGAATAAAATTGATTATATAATTTATTTCATTCAATTAGGAAAACATTTGCTCTGCTTCCAAATTCAATTGTATAAATCTTCATCATCGCTAAGATTGTCATTAGGACCACTTCCGCCTGTTGCTCGTTGACCGCTTGCTTCTTGTGGAAATCTAGTTAAAAAAACAAAGGCAAAAAATAAAAAAGAAAAAGCAATACAATACAATCATTCAAACCTAAAATTAGTTCCAAAACCTCTCTGCTGTTGCAAAGTTTGTGCAAACATCTCGTATTTCCGTATGTCCACATCTGAAACTGAACGACGTGCATGGCGCATCGCCTCCTCAAAGTGATCTTTTCGCAACTCTGGAACCGGATCGTCATCATCTTCCTACAGTAATTAATAATTGATTCAAATTACATTAATTTAATAATTTCTTTCATCCTATCATTAAAAATAAAATCTGTAATAGAGCAAGAATGCAAACCATCAACTCTTCCCCTCGAGCCGCTCTCTTCTGACGTTCTTTTTCGTGCTGAACTTCTTTTTCAATATTCTCACGAATTGCCAATTTACAGGCACGCTGACAAATTTCAGTCAAATCTGCACCGCTAAAGCCATGCGTCATTTTTGCCAAAAAACCCAAATCCACATCATTAGACAATGGAGATTTTCTCAACGCTGCCTGAAGTTGAAGCAATAAAAACAAAAAAATCTGCAATGCAACAATTCATTTAGACATACCTTCAAAATCTGTACGCGACTCTTTTCATCCGGTAGCGGTATGTAAACCAATTGATCAAGACGACCAGGTCGTAAAATAGCCGGATCAATTATATCTGGACGATTTGTAGCGCCAATGATAAAAACATTCTTCTTCGATGTCATACCGTCCATTTCCGTCAAAATCTGATTGATTACACGATCTGCTGCCCCTCCTAAAACAGCTTCAATAGAATCTAGAAAAAATAAAACACTGTACTCATACCAGCATCACCAAGACTACCGCCACGAGCTTTAGCAATAGAATCCAATTCATCGAAAAACAAAACACATGGAGCAGCTGCTCTTGCCTAAAAAAGAAAACTGCAATTCTGAAACAATGTTTAGAAATAACAGGCAAACAAATGGATACCTTGTCAAAAACATCTCGCACATTTGCTTCTGATTCACCAAACCACATCGTCAACAATTCTGGACCTTTAATACTGATAAAATTTGCCTGGCATTCATGTGCAATTGCTTTAGCTAACAATGTTTTGCCACAGCCTGGTGGACCATAAAACAAAACACCACGAGATGGCTGCATTCCAAACTTCAAATACTTTTCTGGATGTTCAACCGGATACTGTCAAAAAAAATATTTTTAAATGTTGCTCACTTTTGCACTTGCAATAGCGATTTCTCAAATAACTTAATCACATGTTTGCAGAAATTCTATCACTTCACTATGGACAAAGTATTATAATACTATTATATATAGTATATAAGTATTATATTAAACTAGATAAACAAACTTGCAACTCAATATTTGTTTCAATAAAAATCTGATTTAACTATCCAAAGTAATTTCCACCTTAAAAATGCATAAGTAACACTCTCAATTTAATTACTAAAAACTTATGCATTTCAACAAGTATGATGACAAATATAACTCTAATTAAAAAAGCAAAAGCAAACGCGTTTTTGCATTTGTACTTGAAAACCAATTACAGTAATTAGTGAAAATTTTTTGCACTGCTATCGAATTTACCTGAACTAACTCTTGCAACTCTTTTTTCACACTTTCCAAGCCGCCAATATCATTCCAAGTAATCGTTGGAGTCTCAACCACAGTCTCACGTAAGGCAGAGGGGGTTGTCTTCGACATCGCCCAACGGAAGTTATCCATTGTTACTGCTAAACTATCCAAAACTTCAGCATCAATAACCTCATCTTCCAAATCAATTAAATCCATTTTTTCTCGGATCTGCTGCAAAGCTGCTTCAGAACAAAGTGATGCCAAATCAGCACCCACGTAGCCATGAGTTTCATTTGAAATCTAAAACAACATAAATGACGAACAATGTCACGCAAAATAAAGAAAAAACACAAACGGTGTGTACCTGTTCCAAATCAACATCCTCCGCTAAACGCATTTTCTTTGTATGAATGCGCAACACTTCCAAACGCCCTATGGCATCTGGAATACCAATATCAATCTCGCGATCAAAACGACCAAAACGACGCAAAGCTGGATCTATGCTGTTCGGTCTATTTGTTGCTGCAATTACTATCACATGGCTTCGCTGTTTCAAGCCATCCATCAACGTCAACATCTGAGACACAATACGACGTTCTACTTCACCATGAGTCTAAAATTTATCCGTTCATATAAAATAAAACACAACAAATACTTTTGCCCCCTAACATTATTTCCAAAATGCTTAAATTCCTTCCTAGCAATAGTAGTATTAAGATCCAATTTATTAAAATAATTCTCAAATATTTGTGATTAATAATTTTCATATAAAGCAAAAATATAGCTCACCTTTTCTCGCTTTGGAGTAATAGCGTCGATTTCGTCAATAAACAAAATAGATGGTGAATTTTTCTCACATTCTTCAAATGCTTTTCTCAAGTTTGACTCCGACTCGCCAGCCAATTTACTCATTATCTCCGGTCCTAATATACATAAATACTTATTATTGGTTTAAACAAATAAAAGCAAAGCAAGTTACCATTCAATAAAAAGAAGAAAGCGCCCGTCTCGTTCGCAACGGCACGGGCAATCAGAGTCTTTCCGCATCCTGGTGGACCATATAACAGAATACCACGAGGAGGCTGCAACAATATGCATTAAATATAACGGTGGTTACAAACAAAGAATGCGATAACCTTGATTCCAATGGTCTTAAATAACTGAGGGTGGCGTAACGGTAATTCCACCATTTCCTTGATTTGAGCCAGCTGCTTACGGCAGCCTCCGATGTCATCATAACCAACGTCTTCTAAACGCTCCTCCTCTTCCTAAAGATAAAATTTCAATTTAGTAAAACTAAAATTTTACTACACATTCCGAGATACTTCTCTTTCAATCGGTTCCCCGTCACAGTGAACCATTGTTTCGGGAGCAACAATGCAGTACGGTGAAGGATCAGTCTCCACGATTTTGAATTCCACCGTTCGCATTGCTCCCGTAACAGAGAACAAATCACCCTTTCGCACAGGTCGATACGATTCACAAAAATAAGGCTTCAAGAAAACTTCGAACAAATTTCTATAATATCAGAAATGAAATAAAACAGTGAAGGCGCCAGAAAGTTATACCCTTGAAGACCAACGATGGTATCTTGAATCGGAAGAACGAGAATACGAGTTCCGTATTTCAAGTCGGGCAATGCCTGGATGCTATAATTACAATCAAAAATAAAGTTTAGTTAGTCAAATTAAAAATCACATACTTCACAACGTCTCCAACGCGAACACGCAAGTTCCCACGAACTAAACGATTCAGACGAATCTTCTCCTTTGGACAAGTTTCATCTGCCAGAACAACCACAACCGTATCTCGTCGACGTTTTCCTTTGATCAAAACCGTATCGCCGCGAAACAGCAATAACTCTTCCATTTTGCTCTAAAACAAAAAACACACGCGTAAAATAATTTTGAAAGTGATTCAAACCACTAAGCGTCGACCTAAAATATCGATAAAACTTCAAAAACTAAACAAGTATATTTTGAAAATCACAAATAAACCGTCTTATAAATTGAAAAATCTTACCGGATTGAGCATCATCACTGAATTATCTTCATTACTGGAATCGTCCACAATTAAACGATTCGGACGCTTCTTATCATTCAAAATAGCTGTGGTCAAGTCGACTTTCTGTTCAGGCTTGTCTGCCTGCTTCTTATTCGATTCACCTCTAAAACAAGTTAATTGATAAGAAGTAGCATATTTGAAAATGAACAAAAGAAAACTTACGAAGGTACAGACATGAGGAATGATAGTCGATACGTACAGACAACCGACAACGCAAATGCGAATACTGATAACTTAAGACCAAGGGATACTATACAATTAGAGTGACGTCACTATCTTGACAATCATTTACCAAGGTCAATGATGTGCAAGCACACTATCAAATTTACATGTTTAAATTTAGTATAATTATTTACAAAAAAATATTTTAATTAAATTTTCTTTTTTAAGAAATTTTTTATTTTTTAAATGTTGATTTTGATTGTAAATATTAAATTAATAAATGTACTTTAATGCGTAACTTTCATTTACTTATAGGTACTAATAATAAAATAATTAACGCGAAAAATTAAAATTATAAATAAAAATGTCATAAAATTGCGCATGTAAAGCTGAATTCAAAAAATTTTGGGCTAACTTGTGCTTGCAAGTAAAATTCTGTAGAATATTTTTATAGCATTTTAAAATAATATTAAAATTACGGTCATAAATATATTTCATCTTTTTTTTATCTATTTTCATTCTTTATACTTTTATTTTAAAAAAGTTACAGTATATCTAGCATCATTTGATTTAGAAAAATCACATTTTTTACTTTCATTATTATGTATTACTTGTCAATTAATATATGCATATGCAAAAATGACGAAAAAGAAATTCGTAATGGAACTGAGCATAACAAGTTTAAAAATGCTAAATAAAACATCAATCAAACAAAATTTTGTATAATTGCTATGAGTGAGAATTAAACTGCACTGAAACTCCTCATAATTAAAAATTAATAAGTTAGTAGTTACACAAAATTACTATTCACAATACTACTATAAGTAATTCTTTGTGCCAGTTAAGACAATTGATGTTGGCACTGAAAATTGGCATTGTTAAGATTATTTTTAGGGTTGCCAACTATAAAGAGCCGTAATTAAATTCATAAATATTTCCACTGCCACTGAACTGAACAAACACCGTGGAATATGTATTTACTAACTGGCAAATTAACATTGCCATCTTTAGTTGTTAAACATTTCAAGTTAAATCCAATTATTCCTTATGTTGTTGCGCCGTCATGCAGAACTTTTGAAAAGAATACTGTTTTCCAGTTTCTTATTTTCGCTCAATTTTTCGGAAGTGTACGTTGTAAGCTTTACATTATGCTGATATTTTTAGATACTTCTTTTGCAGATCATGTTAATAGCGGCAGGGCGTGTTTGCTGTAATTAAATAATAATGTAATTATATAATTAAATAATAATAAACAGAGATTTTAATATTTAGCAGTGACAGTTATTATATGTTTATGAATACGAGCAAACTATATGTTACAAAAGTTGCAAATCTCGCGTCATACAAAGATAAATATTTATAGAACAGATATTTCGAAAAGAGGGATCTTTAAAATTTTGAAATATTTATGCAAAAACTAAGAAAAGTAGTCATAAAACAAAGTGCATGCGGCCCTCAATATTTCCTTAAACAGAAATAAATAATCTGAGAAGAGTAATTACCTTATTTAAGAAAAATGAATAAACTGTGGTTTTCTTTACATTTATTTTGTTTTCATTCATTATTTACTGACATGTTTATAAATGATAGTTCTGAATTTCAAACTATTTAAATAAATATGATTTAGCTATTGAAGTTTGACTTTTTCACGTTAGCCAAAATATGATTGTTATGTAATTTTTACGCTATTACTATTGTTTCATTTTCATTAATTGCATAGAATACGATATTTTCAAAACAGATTTACTATTATTTCATTCTCATTTTCGATCTTTTTAAAGAAAATATACTACAAAAGAAAATAGATACAAATGATACAATGGTTTACTGTAATCACTAACTGGAAAATTCAACTTGCTTTTCTAATATATATTTTGCTGGCCTTTTAATATTTTAATGCAAAATTTATTGTTAAACAAGTTTGATAAACTAGCAAAAATATTTTATTATAAAAGCGGAATCAAGAACCGTCAAACAAAAATTTGCTATTACGATATATATATTACTGCAATTGAAATAATGATAAATATATTTTAAAATGAAATTATTTTTTCTATAAAACGATGCATGATTTTTAGATAGGATTTGTTATTATAAAAGTTAACATTGTAAATTTTTAATTGGAACTTTATTTCAAGCTATTGGTATATTACGGTAGTATTGTAATGACGTTGTTCAAATTCGTTAGTTATGTTGTCAAATTAGTTTTATTTTCAACGTTATATTACGTTATGACGTCTTGGCATGCAAACATATACAGTATATACTTGCAGATATTTTCAGATTAATTAAATACTATAATTTTTATAATGAATAGATTAGTTTATTAGACAGTTCGTTAGAAGTCGAAGTGAATGTGAGTCCTTAACAGTTTGTTATATCCAAATTTAATAAATTAAATATGGTTTCGTTTCAAATTTTCACTTTTCTAGTAAAACAGTTTTTGCCAAAGTAGGTTGTATAAAGAGTAATTTCGTTTTATGCTCTAATACAGTGAATAATTAAAATTTAACATATTTTGTCAATTTATAAATTAATTAAAGCTTGTTTTAAGAGTTATAAAACGATGATGAACGATATGTTCGTAGCTGTGCACGCCGGAGCGGGATATTACCCAAGAAAGCAGCGTGATGAAATATTACGCTGTTTACAAGAAGCCTGTAAAGTTGCTTTGAATGAAATGAAACAAGGAAAATCATCATTGCATGCTTGCACACAGGCGACCATAATTATAGAAAATTGTCCATTGACCAATGCTGGTTTAGGTTCTAATTTGACTTTGAATGAAACGGTAGAATGTGATGCAGGTTTGATGGATGGCAAAACGATGAATTTCGCAGGCGTTGGTGCACTTCAAGGAGTCAAAAATCCTATTTCACTTGCGAAAAGTTTATTAGATGCCCAGAATCATCAACAGGATAGAGAACAGTTGATTCAACCAATGCTTTTGGTAAGCGATGGTGCATTGCAATATGCCAAATCCGTTGGCGTGGAAATTGTGGACTTTAAAGATCTGATCGTTGAAAACAGTGTTCAAACATTTCGCAGGAATCTTTCAAATTTGGTAGCCAGTGGCATAAAACACTGTCACGATCAGCGCGTTGACACTGTAGGATCGATATGTTTAGATTCCAGCTTACTGCCCGCTGCATCTTGTTCAAGTGGAGGCTTATTGCTCAAAGCACCAGGTCGAGTTGGTCAGGCTGCGTTGTACGGTTGTGGCTGTTGGGCTGAAGCATTCAGTCAGTCCACTTGTTGTACGGTTAGTTGTAGTGGATGCGGTGAGTATTTGATAAAGACGCAAATTGCGAAAAAAATTGCTCGAGCTTTAGTGAAACCAGAAAAAGACAAATGTCCGGTAGAAATTGTAGTGGACGTTATTGAGAAAAAATTTCTTCAATCGAAATTGCTCGTTGATGCACCGAAAGATCGTGTGCTAATTGGTTGTATTTGTGCATTACGTTTGGTAGAATCCAACGATTATCCTGCAAAAACTGAATTTTTGTACGCACACAATTCAGAAACTTTTACCATGGCTTACATGTCTTCGAAATTTAAACATCCCATTTCATTTTGTTCCATTGGAGAAAGCGTGTCGAAAGTAACTGCCGGTGGATGTCTGTTATGATGAAAATTACTGGTCATTCAGTTTATGCTTGATATTTGAAATATTTTTTACTGTTGAATAAATTTTTGAAAACACATTACAGATTATTTTATTTATTGAAGGAGAACAAGTTGGTTGAATTTTTAAGTTGAGAAGAGTAAAAAAGTTTTATTATAACATTTTAGTAGCATTGTTTTATTCAAAAAAATAAAATTAAGAATCTCATCTTGGATAAATTTAAAATACATAAATATTTGAGCAAATAAGAATATTCTCTTGCAACTAACGCAGATGGACATTTAAATTATTGCTATGAATAATTTGATGAATAAATAAAAAGTAAAATTCATCAGCTACAACGCAATTGCAAATTTTGCTACAGCAACTGCTACTACTGGTGTGAATAATCTTTTGTTTGTTCACTTATTGTTAATGTTAATTCCACATTTTTTTCAACAATTCAAATTATTAATAATCAGTGATGATTCAGTTTTTCAATGCTTTCACAATTATTAACCATAATAACAAAAACAAAAAATAATATAAGTAATGAGAAAAACAGAACATCAAAGTTAACAATTAAAGCAGTAGCTAGCTAGCTGACTAGCCTTGAAACTTCCGTTGAGATGAAAAATCAATTCATCATAAAGATTTATTTGAAATGAATATATAAATATGATTTAACATTTTTCATGCAAAATTGATTAATTGCAAGGCGAAATTTTCTTCAAAAAAAAAAGACATGTATCAAATGCTTCATAAAAACTTACTGAACTGGAATGTAAAATAGTAGATTGCTTGGAACAACTGCCTTGTGCTTTCAACAGTTGCTAGAAAGTATAAAGTATGCTTTCGGATAACAATGGCAAAACGTTCACTTCTAACTTCCGCTATATTTTCATATTTTTATATTTTAAATATATAATTCGACTGTTATTAAACAATTGAATAAAATAAGCTTTTAATACAATCGTTGGTTTTCTGCTGAAAATGCATAGAGAACAAAATTTACATTTCACGCTATCACTGAACTTTATCATATTTACAATTTGATAAATATGATTATTTCATCTCTTATTGATCATTACTATAATAGGATTATTTATTTAGGCAAATATAATTTTGATTCTTGATTTAAAATTTTCAAATCACTGATGCCGTTGATGGCCATTGATGCATACAGTAAAAATAAGTTTTGAAACATAAATTCAAATATGTAACAATGCACCTAAAAGCAGTGAACAACAATTTCAACAAAAAGCAACATTCCTTAGAAATTCCTTTAAAAGAAATTTAAAACGCTACAAACGAGTAGAAAAAAAAGAAGGCCTATTTTTAAATGCTGCTACAGTATGCGTTTGGACATTTCGCCCATTCATCAAGCATAACATTCTCAGCAAAATATGATCCAACTGGCTTGTTTTTTAAATTTTTCACTTGCCTTTCAAATAAAGTCGATTAATTTCTAGATAAAATAGCCTTTATACTTTATAATAACCGGTCCAAAAAGGCCATCAACGAATCAGGGCGACATGGAGACAAATCTCCACATTGGTCGATTACTAGTCAATCAACCATCCGCACCTATTTCTACAAAAGAAACAGACTGTAACAACTTGGACGACCATGAAGATTTGGAAAAGTCTTGTTCTGTCTTGCCACAGGCATATTAAACAGTTAAATATAAAGAGTCATTTTACCTGCTTCTCACTACTTGCTTCTTGGTGGATTGTTTTCACGTTCTGCTCGTGCAAAGCAATGTCGTCCACTGTAGCGGCTGCTTCGGCCGTTTTTTTCAGCATTGGCGCACTATTTTGCTGTCTGATATTTGTACCAATGTTAATGCAACGTTTAGACAGCGTTCGTATGGATATTCGAATTGATATGGACGAGTTTAATGTATTTTTTTTTATATTTCACTCTTCTGTTTGTTGTTTTAAATTTCTTTTTTATTTTTAGGTAATTGCAGAAGATATTCTGAAAGAATTAGAAATTAGAGGCAGAGCTGTGTCGTTAAATGCCAAGCATCGTGTTGTTCGACAAGTTAGCGGCTTGTGCAGTAAGAGAACTTTTGCTTTCATGATATGCAAGTGTTCAGCTTTTATTCTGCAACTGTAAATTTAGACTGCGAAGAAGATAATCCATGCCCACCTGGTCCGCCTGGTTTGCCAGGAGAACCTGGCGTTGATGGGTATATTTTTTAAGTGCTATTTGCTAAAATCCAAGCAATATTATATCGGATTTCAGTGAAACTGGATTTGATGGTGAGCCCGGTATACCTGGTCTTCCTGGAAATTTCCCACCTGTTCCAGTAAGTCCTGATGGAAAATGTCGATACTGCCCACCCGGACCACCTGGACCCATTGGTGCGCCTGGCAAGCCCGGAGCTGCTGTGCGTGATTTGATTTCATCATTGCTTAAATATCCGTTGACATTGACTTTTTTTAGGGTCCCAAAGGACCACCAGGTCTGCACGGCAAACCAGGACCAGATGGAAAGCCAGGACCCAAAGGACAACCTGGACCTCCAGGAAAACCAGGTATTCCTGGTAAAGTGGGCCCGATGGGTGCTCCTGGAAAAGATGGAACACTCGGTCGTAAAGGACCGCCTGGTGACAAAGGACCCCGAGGTGAGCCTGGTCCAAACGGGCCAAACGGATTCCCTGGAATGGCAGGTCTTCCTGGCAAAACTGGTGAAACAGGTCCAATGGGACCAGCGGGCAAGAGAGGTGATCCTGGACGACCTGGTCGTGATGGACCTCCAGGTCCTGTTGGTGATCCAGGCAATGACGCTCAATATTGCCCGTGTCCACCAAGAACGCAAGCTAAATCCCGAAAGAAGAAACTTTAAATATCAAAGTTTTTCATTAATATTGTCATTAGTTGATATAGCAAAATAGCGTCTACTATTTTGTCTGTCCTTCAAACAATAAAGTGCATCAAATGTAGGTCTTATACTAATTACTACCAAAGCACTCAAACAAGCCAACTGAAAATGAAATCAAGCAAATATTTCAACTTGTCTGACAAGAAGCCCAAAGTTGGTCAAGAAAAGCGTAAAACAGTGTCGCAGTTAACGGTATACTGATTACAATAAATTAGAACAACAATCAAACGGTCAGCATTAATCTTTATATCAATGATCAACTAGTTTATTGAAGAATAAATTAACAAAAATTACAAAAAATTCAAATAAAGTAAGCATTTTTGAAAAGCGGAAAAACAGAAAAATACAAGCATTTGCATAATGATAAAGAAAACCTCTGTGACAGTTAAAAAATTGGATATGCGTAAGTTAAATATACAGATAGCATGGCTAATTCTGTTGGCTTATTTAATGCGTATTATGTCAAAATTTTTTTATCATTTTGTAATTTAATAGTCTCAAGTGTAATAGCAATGCATAATCTCATAATGGTATTCTTTGTTTGAATCTAAAAATATTTTCTTGTTATTTGATGTGAATGCTCTGCATAATTCAACTTACTTTAAAGGGTTGCACTGTAATAAAGTTATTTTAAAAAAAATAATTTTTCTCTGAACTAATATTTGTTAATAACTCAAAAGAAGCATTAAAACAATGCAATCGCATTAGATTACAAAAAAAACTTAACTTTTCTTTTCTTGAATATTCCGAATGAATCAAAAATGATCATTCTAACTGATATTTTAAAAGCATATTTTAGAAAATGAATTTTATTTATATAGAAAGTAAAATTACTCAATTGCACACTTCAACGTAACAATAAACAATGTTTAAATAAGGAAAAAATTTACCGGGCCAACAAATGGTACCCTAAAGATAAATGAAGAAGCAGCAGTTTCGTTTAAAATGTTATTTATTATGCACAAATAAACAATAAAGAAAGAAATGCAGTCAACAAAAAAAGAAAAAAAAATAACCAACTAAAATTTAAACAATTTGCTTTTGGACATTCAACCAAGGCTAGAGATGAATTTAGAGTAAACTGAATCATCTCTGAGGCACCTTTGCTCTCGATCGTTAAGTCGATACTTGCAAACATCAAGCCAAATTCGACCACAAGCTAACGGCTGACCTTGAGCATCGTTGAATGTAAAAGTTAGCCAATACTCATTCTAAAAAGCAATAACACATGAACAATATTTCTATGAATAATTATTTAGTCGCATACCGACTGTAATGGCCCAAAAAATCCATTTGGCAAATCCTTCAAACGGAATACCATATTAAATGTAATTGTCCACTCGCCTTTTGGAGGTGGGCATATGTTCTGTGGTTCTTCGAGAGCTTGACGAAGAGCGTCATTTTTTATAAATTTCTTCGCTACTTTAACTGCTTCTTTGCACTGTGTGAGAACATCACAGTAACGGCTAAATTATTAAAATGTTGAAACTTTGAAATATTGAAAATGTTTGCTAATTACCAGGAGCCTATACCACCACAACCAGTAAACATATCCCAGCCATAACATGGAATCACTTCATAATATTTTTGCCCATTCGACGTAAGAACAGCGTGACGAAGTTCCAACTCCAACTCAATACCAGTTGATGGAAGCGGCTTATCAACCTTTTTATAATAATAATAATGCTCATCAATTTGCATATTTTTTTGGGTATCTAATTTAACATACTGAAACCGTCGCATTGAAAAATATTGGACCCGGAAAACGAGGAAATTCTGGCCATATTACTAATTTTTTCACATCAACAGAATAGTTTCGCCATCGTTCTGATGCTGAAATGTAATAATTTTTAGCTAATGTTTAAAAAAGAGAAGAAAAGAATAATGTTTGAAATCGTCACCGCATTTTGAGTATTGCCAACCACGAATGACAACACCAAAATATTCATGGCCTTGTTTCTCCCAAAATCGTGGAAGACCCACTTCTGACCAAACTCCATGATTTCCCCATAAGTCTCTGCTTTGTCTTTTTGACCGACTGCTATGTGAGCTTGTAGTATAGATTATTAAAGCAACAGTGACTAATCTCATCAAATACATATTTGATCTTTATCTCTAAAACAAAAGAAAATTTTTAAATAAGAACTTTATCCATAATAATTATTGTTTCAGTGACAACGCCTTTAACATGAACAATGAGAACCTCTGTGATCTTAACATAAAACGCTCTACTTTATCTGTGCAGAACATGTCGTCACCTGATTGCACATTTTTCTGTTTAGGTCAACGTGCCATCTAATTACTCACGTCGTATTCATTTAAGCCTACATTGGGTACATTATTAGCTAGGCCGCTCCTTTCATAGGATTGCACGCGCTTTATTTACCTGCTTGCAAATCATTGAAGACATGCAAAAACTTACATTACATCTGTTTCAATTACATACTGAACTAAATTAAAACCCCGTAACGATTTACATGAACCGGCACCCCCTCAAAATGCATCCTTTTCTTGCATTTCATACTGCTCTTACAATGATATACATTTATTTATTTATTTAAGCATCTGAAACTTTTTGTTAAATTAAAAGCATGTATAACTAAGAAAACATAATTCAATATTTACAAGTTAGTGAAATCCGTTAAAAAAACTCCACCATTAAAATATTATTCCAAATAATTGTTTTTATAAATAAATTGTTAAAACAGTCTTGTTATTTTGATAAAAATAATTTCGTATTTAAATATTTTAAAATTTTGCATAAAGTTATATTCAAATATTACCTATTGATAAAGCTATTGAATTGAATGTTCAATTAAATTGTACATGTCAATGAACAGCGCAGCGCATTAAATGAAAATTTTAAAAGATTGAAAATATAATTATTATGTCTATAAATTCTATTATTTTATTTCAATGGAGGCATTTTAACTTTAAGAGTTAGAATATAGAAAAAAAAATTGTACTTGCATTTGCCTGGAGAAAGAATTATGTACAGAAGAAATTTCAAATAGTTCACATGGAAAATTGGTTTAAGAACTGATGAAAATGGGTGAACTTTGAAGTTCGATGTTTTAAATAAAAATTATTTGACATTGAATACAACAAACAACGTTCTGACATTTTCAGTGTCAGCGCACTTCAAAAATCTTATCTATACAATTGAACTAAATTTTTAAACCTTTGTATATTCAAGATTTTTTTTAATTTTAAAATGTAAATTGTATTTAAATTGAAAAAAGGAAATAACTTTTTTGTTTCATATTTCACATAAAACGGCACTTGTGTAAATATTTTAATATTTGCAATGGAATAAAATGTGCAAATTTTATTTTATCAAACATCCATGCGTTGAAATGTCAAACATAGATAAAAGTAATACTATCATAATCAAACAAATCAACGTACGAACAAATATTTAAAGAATTTAATGAAAATAATTAATAAATAGGTATTTTTTTAATTAAAAAAAGGCATCACCATTATTGTCATAAAATGTCATAATAATTTTATCTAAAACTATCATATTGTATGTTTACGTATAATATGTATTTATAAAACAGAATCCTTTTTCCCTATAGGTCAACAACAGTTATATAATTAATGTTTAGCTACATCTTTTTTTATGATTTTGAAAGTATTAATATATTTTTATGTTATGTTAAAAAACTTACCAAATTTTTATTAGCCAATGTAAATACAAAGATTACTAAAGTTGATGATAATAATAATATAATTTAGAATATGTTGTAGTTTTTCTAAATCAACAATTGCTTCATCTAGACATCAGGATTTGCTTATGTACTTATAAATGCTGAAACTCTGATTATGTGATTATTAAAGCACATTGTCGTGTTTTTAAACAGCGAGGACAAGTTCATCGAGATCGACATTGCCCACATGACCCGGTGACTAGCACTGTCATCTTGCGGGCAGCACTTACCAGTATGAACTGTCTGTTGTCTTCAATATAAATATTAATTTGCATTTTTCAGTTTTAACTGATTTCTTTTTGCAAATTAAAAATAACTGTATTATTATTTTGAACTCATTAAAAGTGTAATTAATCATTTATTTTTTATGTAGGAACGTCGAAACTAACAAACACTTCTAATTTTTAATCAATATGAAAAGTTAATTTAAATTTTTCTAACCATTTTCTATACAAATGATAAATAACTGGGTTAAAACAATTAAAAAAATCTTAAACTTAATTTTTTTTAATAAAATTACATTTAAAAAACTACCTCAAAATGGAATAAATAATTTATATATGCATTTTCTATAAACAGTTTTTATGTTTGACATCTTGCAGTAGGATATTGAAACTTTATTAGCATTACACGTCGAGTTCCAACATAGCAAAAGAGCGCTCATGCATGGATAAATAATTTTGTAAAAACTCATCATAATTCAGCAATTATTATTAATGTTTAATGTTAAGCATATTTAAATTATAATTTTTAGTCAAATAACACTCAAACTGTCAGTTTTTGATTCTCGAATTTTAGTGTATTCGTTATTCGTTTATATTTATATGTATATTTATAAATTATGTATATATTCCATATTTGTGAAAAATAATATCTTGAAAATAACTACTTGCATAACAGAAAATGCACTACCTTACTTTAGTAATAAATTAAGTTACAGTAAGCTGTTTACAAAAAAATTATTTTTATTTAAAACCTGGAAGCGAGAAATTTCATTTTAAAATTAATTTATTAAATAATTAATATATTTTTATTACTTTTTTAAGTTGATTTTTCGATATAATTAGAAAGGAGGGCACTACAAAATTCAAAATGGCTGTTATCGATGTAAATTTATTTTAATTGACAGTAGTTATTCGTTTAAAACATTAAAGTATAAACAGTCTTCAATATTAATGTTTTTCTGACAGTGCAAAGCCATTTAATTTCAAATAGCATAGTAAAGTTTAAATCTTACTGTAGCCTTATATTCTTTTTTTAGACCACTATGACATTGTTGAGCAGCAGTTAGCTAAAGCGTCTGCTGAGAGATGCTCATGTGCTTTTTGAGATGCTGCCAAGCTAGTCATTTGTTTTTATATTTTTGGTATCATTGAGAGATGAAATGCCTAATAATTAAATTATTTGTTTGCTAATTAAACCATGCATGGCCGATTATTTTTTATTATTTTGTAAGTTAATTTAATGGCATGCCTGTTAAAGATAAGCTTATATTTCTTTTAGCCACGAATTTCTGTTTTCAAAGTTGGCAAGTTTCCTTAAAGTTAATTTAGTTTCGCAATTCTATATTAAAATCATGTCATCTAGGTTTTCGTTACGTCTTTAAAAGCGTATTTTTCAGTTTTTACTCGGGTGTAATTTTCTAATGTTTAGTTTTATGTTGTACTTTTTCCATGTTTTATGCTTACTGAGACATAGCATCTTCTTTAATTTTATTTTCTGTCTTTTGTTCTTAATTTTTAGTCCATTTTCATATTTTAACACAGTAAAAATGCACTTTTGTATCGTTTGCAAGTGAATATAATGTTTTTATTATTGTTTTAATCTTAATTAAAGTTCTAATTTGAAACCCTACGTAATTTATGTTTTTGATTTACACAATTGACAGTTGTAATTATTAGTTTTGTGAGTACATGGATAAAGAAGAACAAACTGCTCAAGTGATTGATGGGCGAGTGGATGCGAAGAACAACCGTTTTCCACTATGCCTTGTTTGGACACCAATACCTTTCATTTCGTAAGTATTTTTGTTCATGTGAAATAATATGAATGTTTATTTATAATTATTTTAGTTGGCTTTTACCATTTATTGGCCATCTGGGTATTGCTTTGAGTACCGGTGTCATCCATGACTTTTCTACATCTGGTTATGTTTCAGTAAGTTTGTTAAAATGGTTTTTGTTCGTTTAGTAATATAAAAGAGAAGAAGTTTTATTTGGCTAAATCATCTATCTTATAAATTGCTGTTCTAAAGTGCATGTTTGTATTCAATTTCAGAGAAATTCTGCTAGACTAAGCTTACGGTTTAGTGATTTCAAACGAAGAAATATTGTTAAAAGGATGATTTTAACTGGAAAGTTACATTAGTTTTTCCATGAAATTAATAGTCTTAAAGTAGATTTTCATTCAATTAATGTTGATTATGGTGTAATTTACTGTATTTCGTTTAGGCTTTTTTTAATGATTTGCAGGGTTTATTATATTATTGACAAAGTAATGTTTATGGCATTTAGCGTGTATCTGTTAATTTTAAAGAAATCTTTTAATTTGAACATATAATAACTAATTTTTTTTGAAGGAAAATGATTTTAATTCTTGTATAAGTGTAAACTGCTAATTTGGAATAATTATTAAAGACGGGATGCTCATTAATAATATACATTGATTTTTTAATGTTTAAAGTTTTGTAATAACTTAGGAAGATCATATGGCTTTTGGCAAGCCTTGTCGTTATTACAAATGCGACTTGATCATGGTTTTGGGCAAACATCAGCAGTGGGATAGATGTGTACGTATGGCATCGAACGAATATAGATCGCGTCAAGTAGGTTTACTTAAAGTTAAAGTTTTAGGAGCACACTGAATGCATAGGTAATATCTGCCATTCTGTTGGTGATTTCATTGTATTAATTTTATGTGAGTCATTATATAGTTCACAACATAGCAGGTGTTTATTTTGCAGCACAACATATTTTGGGATAACTGTCATTCTCATGTTGCACTGGCTTTGAATTTAATGCCGTATGGTCGTAATGCTAATTGGAACATGCTAAAACTGTGCGTTTTGATGTTTTTCAAAGGCCGTTATGTCAGGTATTAGTAATTTTAAACTTATTATTATTATTATTATTGAAGTCTTATTTTTTAGTGTGTTGGCATTTTTGCAGCATTGGCTTCCACCGTTGATAATTTATGGTTTGACTATTGGTGGAATTTTGTTCGCTGTGCTGCATTAATCAAATTCTAGCGGAGATGCACTTAATATTTTAGAGGATAAAATGACTGTTCAGTGTTCGTCACTGATCTTGATGTGCTTTCCGGAAATAAATGATTGCTGAATTGTGTTTTATTTCTACAGCAATATATTTAGTTGCCAACTGTGCTTTCATACTTTGCAACATTTTTTTGAATAATAACGTTGATGTTCATATTAAAATAACTTAGGTTGTGGACGTTGTACATAATTGATCATGGTTAAACTCACTTCAGATCTGATTGCCGACAGTCCTCAACTACTCAATGTCATACGAGAACGTGAACTTTGCTTACAAAGTAAATTGTTTGCTTACTTTCAGATATTTTTGCTATTATTATGATTTTTTCTAGATTCGAGAATTCATCGTATTGAAAATTTGGGCACAACTATGGTTTGTGATGTTAAATATAATTTGATGAATAAGTAGAATGTAATTTTTATTTTTATTTTTATTGTAGGACACTTTTGAAACGTTGAATTTTAGTAATAATGACATCGTGAAATTGGAAAATTTTCCTTTACTGTTTCGTCTTCAGACACTTTACATGGCCAACAATCGAATTAGGTAAAGCATTTGTCACATTGACAAGTTGTTATGCTTTCTACTAATATATCTGCAGTAGTATCGATGCTCATTTTGGAACTTCACTGCCCTATCTGAAAACTTTGGTATTGACGGACAATTGTTTAGCCGAATTGGGTGAATTGGAACCTTTGTCCAAGCTGCAAAGATTAGAATATCTTTGGTATTTTTGTTGTATAATTTGTATTGTTGTTGGTTGTAATGTGAAATTGTTCTTTTTTTTATTGTTCTTATTATTATTGAAGTCTAATTGGTAATCCAGTTACTCGTGTAGCGCATTACCGGGATTTTGTCATATATAAAATTCCTCAGGTTCGTGTGCTGGATTATAGACGCGTGCGCTTAAAGGTGAGATTTTAAAAAAATTGTTTTCTTTTTTTTAAATTATTTTTGAAGAGTTGATGATTTTCAGGAAAGAGAAAGTGCTAATGCATTTTTCACGAGTAGTGATGGTGAAGAATTTATGAAGAATTCAGTGAAAAAAGCAACAATTTCAATGGCTTTGGCCGTCGATGAAAGCATGACTAATACAACGAAAGAAGTTGAAGATTCAATGGAATCTAACCGCACAGTGGAACAGATAGAAATTATAAAGGTTACAAAAGTGATGTTTTTCAATTGTTATTTGAATTAATATTCATTATTTATAGGAAGCTATTGAAAGTGCTACTTCATTGGAAGAACTGGAAGAGTTGAAAGAAACTTTAGCCAGAAATGAAGTGCCAAACGGAAAAGAGAAGAGTGATGATGTTGAAGAAATGGAGTCATAAATTTATATTGTTTATAACTGGAGGAAAATGACTACGTTTTGTTATCACTTGTTTTGTATGTTTAAAACAGATGAAACAGTATCTCATTGCATGTTGTTTGACGATTTTCTTGTGACAAAATTTTGGTTCTTTTAAAGAATATTTTTTTTACTCTCAGCAGCGCAGGAAACTTTGTCATTATATATACATATATATTTTAATGTTTTTTATGGGTTTTTTTTGGAGGTACATTTTAGTAAAGCGGTTGTTGATTTCGTCGTATCTTATCGTATTCGTATGGTACGATGTATAGAAGCAGTAGATAGAAGCGTAGTAATTATCACGGAAATGAAAAATATCAGAAATAAATTTTAAGAAATTCTAATTCTGGAGATAACCGCAATGTCTGATAAAAGATTTTGCTTGCTTCAATTTGAGTAGTGATAAGCTGACGGTTTCTAATCTTTAATCTTTTGAAAACTGAATCAAATTGAAACCACTGACGCTTTGAAAAATATTGTTAACAAAACAATAATGTAGTTTTTCACTTTTGCTTGCTTATTCAGCTCATAAAAGAAAATTATAATTTATATTTCAGGTTCAAAGTTTACTGTTCAAAACAAAATTTTGTACATTCTTTTACAAGAAACCGTTTTAAAGTACCTTCTACTGTTGCTGATGATTGTTGTACTTTCCGTGATAGGAACTTTTTTTCAACGATTAACTCAATTATTATTAATTTTTTAATTTTGCAATTCAGAAAATCATTGTTACTTGATGCAAATTATTGAGAAATTTTATTTATTGTTTTCACATTGTCGGCTAAATTGTTTGCATTTATTTACTTTTCAAGCAACAATTTTTTGAGAGCAGTAGTGAACAATAAAATGACAATTACTGTAAATCACATCAACACGATCCACACTTGTAATTTCCACAGTAACATTCCAACAAATCTAATATGAAGCATTATATTAAATTGGTGCTTTCATAACTTACAATCCGTAACTGCATGAATAACAAATTGTTTTTGTGATTTCTCTTTTCCTTATGTATTATTATTATTATAGATATATTTTATCATCCACGTTACAAAATGTACAACAAAGCAGCATTTGAAATCAGCAAAAATGTACATAAATAATAAATTGATGTACAAAAACTGAATAATTAAGAATGCACATAAAGTTTGATTGCAGTTGTGACCGAAATGATACTCACGCAGTTGAAAACAAATCTTGAACAATTTGCAAACTATAAAAATGAGTATACAGTAATGCACTATTAAAAATAGCGCAGTAACAAAATGCATTCATTGAATTCAAAGATATCTTTTCTTCAGTCATGTTTCAATAGAATTTTCTTTAAAAATGTTTTATAGAATTATTTCACGAGTTGCATTGCATTATATTCACTTTTGCATTTGATCAGAGGATGCTTGTGGAGAGTTGTGAGATGAATGTTCTCCATCAACAACATCGTCGTCATCATTGCTCATGGAATCTACTTGACTGCGACCATTGTTGGAGTTTGGTGATATCATGCCTCCAACGCCAACTTCATCAGATGTGGCTGGAGATCCAAGCTCTATCATTTGATTACTTGCAAACCCATTCTCTCCAAGTGCATGATTTTGCTTTTTTGTGCTAATACTTTCCACAATTTGTGACAAGCAATCCAAACTTGAAACGACAGCCGTGTTTTCATTACCATTGTTGGTGTTTGTTTGTTCAAATACTAAAAACAAATACTGTTTTAAACTTTGTCTACTGTTCAAATATGTCTCTATGTTAATTTTAATACTTTTGCGTCTCACTGTTCTTTAGGCAAATTAAAAAAAATAAAATTTTGCTTTCAAAAATAGAACTGTCAGTTGTTAGTTAATGGCTGCTGTTGTTAACTGTATTTGATTGCAAATTGCAAAAGCTCATAAATGCAACTTTGTTGTATTATATAATCTTAAAAACTATTTGACAGAATATTAAACTCAACTACTTTCTTTCTTTTTCATGTTTCCTTATATTATTTACTGTAATAACAGTTTTGCACTTTTGAAGAGTCATTGCTCTCTACTCCGCTATATTAGAAAAGTTGGTGATAATAGTACTAGTACTACTACTAGTAGTAGTAATGATGGTGGTGGTCGTAGTAGTAGTATTAGTAGTAGTAGTAGTTGTTGTTGTTGTAGTTGTAGTTGTAGTAGCAATAGCTGTAGTAATAGTGGTAGTAGCACTAGTAGCCGTAGTAGAAGTAGTAGTAGTAATAGTAGTATTGGCAGTAGTAGTAGTAGTAGTACGAGGAGGTGGAGGGGAGGAGGAGGAGGAGGAGTATTTTTATTTGCGCTTTTTGTCAGTCATGCACATGCATGCTGCTTTTGTTTTGGCTGAAATCATAGATAGTCTATGATTATTTGAAAAGTCAGTTTTCAAATATCAAATTTAATGGAAGATATCAGATAAAAATATAGAATTCAATCAAAAACCAATGGAATGTAAAAATGCCTTTGAAGATTTTTCAAGAAAACATACGGAACAATGATTCTCATCATTCGGCTTACCAAATGTATATAAATGATGTATCATTTATAACTTGAACAAAGTTGACTTGAAGGCAAGTTTAGGAAATAAAAAAGGAATTATAATAGGTGAATATATACTATGACGTATTAAATGGAAGAAGTGCATTTAGGTAAATGATTCAACTGGAAGCAGTAGCGCAGATGAATCATCATCGTTGAGTTGCTTAAAGAAGAAAGCAGGCGATGAAGAAACGCGAGCCGCGCTTGTCACCAATTTCCGGCGTGATTGAATGGACCACGTGTGGTGTAGATCAAAAGAATGCTCACCTGTCACCATTGACCTACACATTGAACAGAGTGAAAAAAACTAGCTATGATATGCTAAACAACTGCTGTGGCATAAGCTCATTCTATAACGGAAGCCTAATGACGTTTAGGTTCGGTTTGCACGCATACATCAAAATAACAAAGCTGCATCTTTCTTACTTGCATCTCCGCTGCTGCTTCCACGTGAGCTATTTCCATAGCGCTGTTGTTGTTGCTGCTGCTGTTGCTGTTGCTGCTGCTGTTGCTGCGGTTGTTGTTGCTGCTGCTGCTGCTGCTGCTGCTGCGATTGCTGACTTTGGCCAGGCACTTGCGGTTGTTGTTGAGCCTGCATAGACACTGCACTCACTTCAACATCGCTAAAAACAGTCAGAACTTTTTCATCAGATGCTTGGTAAAAGGGTCCTCCATTAGTTGCCTGAAACTAATGTCCATCCATGTATCACTGATTATAAGCAACAAATAAATAAACGAACAAACAAACAAACAAACAAACATCCTTACAATAAAATCACCAGTGCTAGTATCGTTGGGTGATACATTAGCTTGGGATATTTGTGATGGGTTAGCAATTCCAGCTAAAGTTTTACCCAGTTTTCCGGCGCCATGCATCATTTCTTCCAAACTATCAATGTATTCAATTGCATTTCGTAATATTTCTACTTTGGGCAAACGTTGGTTTGGATTAGCGCAAGTGCGTCGTTTCAAAATTTCAAATGCTTCGTTCACTTTGCGTAAACGACGACGCTCACGCATTGTTGCCGCTTTTCGCCTGTCAATTGTAACTGTTTTCTTCTTGCAAGCTTTACAAGCCCAAAGCAAACATCGTCGTGGCTGGTGTCCATCAGTGGACGGCGCCAGCACATGAGGAATGTGCTCTTCAGCATCGGTCATAGTTAGCGACTCTTTACCGTGCAATGCATCATCTAACACTTCTTCTTTGATTCGACGTTCCGTCGATCCCCCAGCACCTAAATGCTGCTGCGCCTGTTGCTGCTGTTGCTGTTGTTGTTGCTGTTGTTGTTGTTGTTGTTGCTGTTGTTGTTGCTGCTGTTGTTGCTGTTGCGATTGTTGCTGTTGGCCATACTGTTGAGATGAGCTAGAGCCGGTCGAAGACTTTTTCGAAGCGGCAGGCTCGACTGCTTCCAGTAAGCTAGCTGGCACAGCTGCGTATTCTTGAGCTTTTTGGCTTCCAGCTTGAACTGAGCTAGTGAACGAAGCCAAATCTGGATAAAATGTGGGAGGTCCAGTCGAATATGGATTGTAATACGGATAGCGATGATAAAGCGAAGTTGCCTCATATGGATTGGGAGTTATTGTTGCGTAGTCAGCAGCAGCGGTTGCAGCGGTTTGATTAGGAAAAGCAGCACTAATATTTCCTGGGGCAGGACCCAAATTAGCAAACTCTGTAGACGTAGTCAAACGTGATGTCTGAGTTAAATTCGAAGAATATCCATAAATCGGATCATACTGACAACCAGCCATATCTGTGTTCATCTGAAATAACCACAAACAGTGAGATGGGCGCGGCTGACGCGCCAGTTTCTTTAAGGAATCACAGCTGGCTAGTCAAAAATATCAAACTCGAATAAACACAGCGTGCTCTGCAGCACCAACTGTACGCACCAATGGTGCGGTTGATGTAACAACTGTTAAATGCTCACCTTGCTTGTCGAGAAGTAGTTTGTACCTCTCGTAAATAAATGCAGAAACTTCAAGTCAGTTGGTCTCCAACGTCGTAGCTACGCAGCTCGAGGTGTTGACAAAAACCAGCAACAGCCACACGAACAACTGTTCGACAAAGTAATTCAGCTCGAACACACGGCTTAAGAATTGATCCACAGCCGCGCTGTTGGGCTATTGCCTCAAAAAGAACCAATAGTATGTTTAAGCGTCATTTAAGACCAATCAGCGATTGCCAGACGTCTGCTCAATTGATAATACGGCGGCGCCAGCAGCAAAATTTACGACTAGCAGTAGCCATATTCCCCTAATCTACGACTGATAATGATTAACGTTATAATTATTTATATTCTTTTTAAATTTTTATAAAATATTCCAAAAAAATATTTTTTTTTACCCAGGTAGAATGTAATGTTTGCCATTCTTTGAAAGAATTCCCACGGTATGTGAGAAAAATAATGTTGCTAAATGTGTCAAATGTTAAAATGTACTTGTTGTTCAAATTTCACAAAAGTTTGTGCAATTTGGAAAAATGTAAATCTTAACTCACTATCCAATCCATAAAAATACCTCCAATTTAGATGTTGAATTTCTTTTTGCAAAGAAAAGTTCAAAAAATTACAATAGTAATTACACTGTTGTGCGTGATATTTCATTAAAAACGAAGCAAAAATGCTTTTGTATGATTTTTGTATTCAAAGCACTATTGTAATTTTAAATGTCTACATTCTGAATGGCTAAAAATTGTCTATCATTGTTACCTTTCATATTTCACACTTGAAAGGAAAAGCATATTTGATGATATATTTATTGAAATCGATATATCGAATTCATTAATTAAGAAAAAAAGCAAGTTGTTTGAAGGTAAGATGCACAATTGAAATGTTGGCAGAATTATATTAAATATTAAAATTTATTTCATTGATAAACTGTTCATTTTCAACAAAAATTGGTTAGCATGTTGTGATGTGCTTATGTAAAAGTAATTGAAAGGTAATTTCAAAAGCAAACTAATTCATCAATGTTGTTTACAAAAAGTGATTGTTATTTTATAATTTCAGGAAACACGCTGAAAAGTTTAAAATGAAATTCATATTTTGAAAGAGAGTTAAATAGAGTTTTTGCAATTTACTTTGTGCTTCTTAACCAACTGTTTATAGTTGGATTAAAAGATTAATGTAAAACGGAACAAAGTAAAGACTAGCCCTTTGAGTGATCATTATGAACTACCTAGCGACTGTTTAATGGGAATGAAGAACGAAGAATAAGTAGCAAACTCACTGACTCAGTGAATGAATGAATATTGCTGAAAATTGTTACTGCTTTTCATGAAAAGTGATAAAGAATGTTACGTCAACAGGCGACCAACTGGCGCCGATCAAACGGCAGCTTCAACGTTAAACGGAATTCTCTTTTGAAACAATGTGACAGCAAAGGATCAAAATCTTCTTTACAATTGAAATGTTGAATTTATTTGTTTCTAAAGTTGGTATTGAGAAGGACAATTTCCAACATCAATCACTGATTACCACCTTAATTAGTAAAGGAAGCAAGCGCTTGTTGGTCTCCTTTGACATAGGTTGATGCAGGTTGAAGAAGACGTTTATCTTTTTCAAACGTAAAACGAACAATATTTTCCTCACAAATACTACTAGATATCAATATTAACGTAAATTATTGTATTGGGATTCATTTTTAATTTCAATATTTTGGTTTAAACTTCAAATTTTTAACTGCTGTTAATAAACAAGTTACTACTTTAGAAGCATTGTGTAAAAAAGAAGAAAATAACAACTGACACTTAAGATGAAAAATAAATTAAAATGCTTAGCTCGTGCTGAAAAGTCATTAAGCGCTTGCAATTGGAAATTCAAAAGCAGAAAAAAAGTTAAAATTACTCAAATTGAACTCTTTGATGATTTGAAAATTGTCACCACTAACTAATAATAATAATAAATTGCACTTTTCGGAGAGTTCTTTGAAAAGATTCTTTTTTAAACTGCAAATTTCATTGTTTAGAAAGTTTATTTCAAAATGAAGAAATCAGATGCAAACATTAACTGATTCTTGAACTAATGAACTGTTGAATTTTAGATGGCAATGTATCTTTATTGTAAATTATTCATATCGTCATATATCAGAATGCTTTTAAGTACAGACATTTTGAAGCTTACAGCAGCTTCTAGTTCAGAAGCAGTTATGAGGCAAGCATCTCAGTTTACGACCTTCAACTGCAGTCATGAAATTTGATAGGCAAAATTTCTTTTCAACCTGCTTCTTTGGCAGAGCAGCTACTACCTACTTCTTTGAATATCAATTCACTTTTATTGTAAACAATTTAAAACTTTTTATAATAAAACCCTCAAACTGAACTGCATTTCTGCATTAATATTAGCTTTCTCTTTTTTTTTATTCCTCCAAATTTTTGCATAATAAACTTTTACTAGTACAGCATATATACACTATATATATATATTGAATGTATTGTATGCAAAATTGCAAAGTTAAATTTTTCTTACGCGTTGACTATTTCTTATTTCTTACTGAAGTTGTCAACATTTTGCTTAGACTTTCACATTTACTATAGATTAGAAATTCGCTTTTTAAAAATGAATTTAGAATATATATATAATTGGCCGTGTCTATTTCAGATCGCATGCAACCTACAAATGTTTATTTTTTCAGTTTCATATTTCATTAAAATTTCTTTATTTGTATAATATTTGCTTATTGCAATAATTAATAAAAGAAATAAAACTGTATTAAATCAATTAATAAGAAATATAATAATAAAAAATTATATAAAGCAAAGGTTCGGTGCAAACTATTTTACTAACTTATTTATTTAATGGTCTTCTTCTTGGCTGTTGTATATTAGTTGTAAATTATTTGAAATGAGCATCCAAATGACAACTGACGAGCAGCAAAGCAATTTTTCATTAAAACTGTATCATAATCATTTGCAGAAGTAAAAGTTATTTAGCAATTTGCAATAAAAGCGTTGTCTTAAACTACTGCCATTATTATTATTATTATTTATAATCAAAAGTACGGATAATTAGTAATGAATCAGTTATATGTGAGTGAATGTGTAAGGATGCAAAGTGGAAATGTAAATCGCAATTATTATCGTAAAAAGCATATATAAATAGATAGATAGATAGATAGATAGATAGATGTCAGAAGAAATTTGTGATTTGATGTTCTGGTAAGAATTTCTGGAAATGTTATTTGCTAGCATTGCCTTGTTGTTGTTGTTGACACATTCAGTTTTGAGAAAAAGAACCAAAGCAGTAGAGATCTTTTATTAAAGTAGCAAATTTGAAGAATATAATTTATGATAAACTTGCATGAAATTTTTATCTTCAAACAGGGGAAGTTGAAAGAAATGCAAAACAATTGTGTCGGCAATAAACAAACCTTGCCCCAGCTGCGTACTGTCAAGCAAAGCGAATAAATAGCAAATCCAAAGCAAAAAGAATTAACCATCTTCCTACGCAGATGAAGTATTTTCAACTGCAAAGTAGGCCGCCATTAAACTGATACGCAAGTTGAAACGAACAAACAAATACCATTTATCATTAGATGATAGAAATGAGTTATTCAAATTTTGATAATTGATTCACCAATACTGAACAGCAGCTTAATTGCTTTTCTTCACTTTTGAACAAAACAAAATTCATATTATATTTTTATGTAAAAATTGTTTTATTAATATAAGCTAGTGAATTTTTTTTTTTGAAAATATTATCATTCTGATTCGAAAGTTTAACATATCAAAAAAAAAATAGAAAATTTTTTAATATAAAACACTTTTCATATAAATTCAAAGTAACTTTATGCAAATATGATTTGCATTTGCCAAATTTAGCATTTAGTGAAATGCTTTTTTTGATTTTTAGCTTTTCTCACTGACATCGACAAGTTAATTAAATTGTCCAATTTTTGAAATAAATTCAACTGATACTTTGTAATTATAAAAAGATTGAAACCGTAAAATTTGTTTTATTTATTCAGCTATCAAATATAAAATGTTTGCACAATTTGTTCAGTTTACTTTTCTTTTAGTTATGCTTATATTTTACTATTATAATTTCTTTCAATAAGACAATGAATTTCATTAACATGTATGTATATACATATATATATGTATATAATGTGTGTATGTGCAAATTCATAAGTACGTAATGATAATAATAGAGGAGAAAAATGATTCGATTCAGTTACTTTGATCTCATTCGGCGGAAATAGCTAGTATTCGTTTCTTCAGCTTCAGTCAAGCGTTGTTTTTGAAAACAAAAACCACTAGATATGCGCGTCTAGAGTAGAATATCAAAAGTTGCTTTTGCTTTGTCAATTTGTTTTCACTGAACAATCGGAATAATAGAAAGAAATAAAATTCTGATTATAATATTTTTACTGCCTGATTGATTCACAGAGTCATAATTTATTTTCTTCACATCGTTTTCTATTCATTGCTTTTCATCGTTCAGCTAATCGCCTATGGCCGGCCACACACACACACACACACACAGATCTCTGCCAGACGTCCGGTCATGCCATTGCTATAGGACGCCAGCTGCATTGAAGCTTTTTCTTTTTTTTACTTAATTTCTTTCTTTCAGCAGAATCTGTATGATGGCAACTGGCAAACAACGGTCACCATCTAGTTACTAATAATACCACTAATTGTTGGTCAAAACAGCTTCTGGCCATTTTATGACTTTCACATATAGGTCAAAAAATAGCAAACTTTTCTTTATCACCTTAGTGAATAGAGCTGAAGCTTACTAACAAGATATTTCTGATAATTTTTAAATATCCAAATATCAAATATTATTCTTTTGTTGTATTTGAATAAGTTATACGCAATCATTTATGGATTAAGAATTAAAGAAATCGATTCCCTTAAGGATATGCTTCTTTTTTTTGATGTTTTAATTGTTTCATTAGTTACTTTTCAAATTTAATAATTCTTTATTTAATAAATATATTTTATAATGAATTATTAAGCAGCTGTTTCTAACCCACTAGCTGACAACAATTTAAACTAAAGGAATCTAAAAGCTTATACAACTGTGATGTTTTTGTCACTGGCAAGTTCTTGACACTGGATTAGACTGACACTTGAAAAAATTCATTTCAAGATATGCTATATAGTGCTGCATTTATTAATCGAACGTTTATGAACATTTTCATTATAAACAACACGTTTGCTAACATGTCATGCGCGTTAATTTGAATTGCTTTGTTGATTAATGTCATTTGGATAAATAATAATAATAATATGATGTCTAAATAAAACGTTTCTGAATTTCATCAAAACTTTTCTTTGTAACTTATGCTTTATCTCAGTTGCAACTTTTTTACATTAAAAATAAATAAAAAAGAAATGCAACTCACAACACGTATCATAGCTACTTTTTTCATAGCTTTTTTTTACTGAGTCAAAAGTTAATTATGAACTTTGAAGCTGCAACATCTCTTCGTTACCTGATAGTTCTGTAAAACAATATTCAAAGAGCTCAACTATTTAATTAATGATAATTTAAAACTGAATTTTTTGTAAAAATGTTGTCAACATTTAATTTTATAAACTTTTAAATCCATTGATTAGTTTTTATTTAACAACAGTTACCTATGTAATGTCATTGCGATTTGTACAGCATTTATAATTCTTCAAATTTAAATAAAAGACATCAAATTGTACTTATTATGTTTATTTATTTATGTATTAAATGTTTTTTTTATCATTATATGCTTATTATGTAAAAGCTTAACTTTTGTTAGCTAGTTTGTGAACTTTGAGTTAAGTGCACGAAAAAGTAGATGCAGAAAATGTTCCGCAACAATTGAACATTTAAAATTTAATTACATTTTATTAAAATAAAGTCGACTGTTTTTCAACTATGTAATAATACTTTTCTTTCATTTAACAAAACAGGCGTTGTGACAGGCTAAGAGTGACAGATGAACTAGCACTTGAGTTTATTTATCATTATCGATAGTAAAAAATATTAATCATGGTTTCAAATTTAATGAAGTAAAATTAAATAAGTTAAAATTAAAATGGATAATTTCCGCCAGTGCTCTGCTGAATATCATTTTATGCATCATTTTAGAAGGCATTTTGTCTGTTGAAAGCGGAAAAATATGCAATTTTGGTGCATCAACAAAAGTAAATAAATAAGCAAATATAAATAAATAAATATATATGTATTTATAAAGATGAAGATTTATATTTTATTTATTGTCATGAAACTTCAAAAATGACTGCAAAAATTAACAGTTAATTGCATATTAGCAAATTAGTTTCTAAAAATTGTTCCAATCCAAACTTTTAAAATTACTTTATTTCACTTTTGTTTATTTTAAACGACTTAAAAAATAAGATAGTATAGATATGTTTTTGCATGCACTTTCTTTGTTATTTTTACATACAAATTTTTTCATTTATTTATTTTCTTAATTAAATTATATATATATACTTTAAATATTTATGATGCTTGCTTCATATATTTATGCTTTGAAAATGCTCAAGTAGACACTTTTTGTTTTCAGCTTTCATAGTAAAAGATAGTAAGGAAAGGCATCAGTTTGAATTTAAAGACAAAGAACGTGAGGTTGAATTTTCTAGTGCAGACTGATGTGATGATCTAAATTGCTAATGTTGGCTAATGCATTGAGTTTTACTCCATTTTTAAAAATATTATTACCATTATTTTTAGTTAAGTTTTATAAAACTAAATTAAGATGTTAAAGAAATAATTGTTACATGTGCTTGATTTTATAAAAAACCTGACATTTGATACAGTAATAGAGAAAAGCAGGAGTTCTTTTTCATTTGCGCTTTCAGAAATTCTATGGCGCTAAATCAGCATTCCATATTGGGTGTAAAAGCGTTTTTGATATAAACTTTCTGTTGAAAGGGGGTAGCTTACGGCTTTACACAGCAATGAATTATCAGCAAGCGTTGAAAACCAGTTAGCGTTGTTTGCTCAGACGTCATGTTATGCATGTATGAAAATTTTTCTTGCTCCGGGCGAAAACATCGCATGATATATAAAGCGTTTCTGTGCATTAGCTTTGGGTTAATTAGTCATTCTCTTGTTACTCACTGTGTGTTTTTCCCTCCGTTGCCGCATTTATTCTTATGCTGTTTACTCTATCCTGCAGTAATAATAAAGTGTTCATTGAAAGCAATCCTCCTTGCTGCTGATCCACCTCAGAATTTACAACACTTCTACGGTAAATTTTAATTTTTTTTTTTGAAATTTGTGGGCATTATTCTTTCTTTGTTTACTTATTATTTATTTTTACTTATATAAATCACATGAACCTTCTTGTAGTCTTTATGAAGTTTTACGTAATTTTTTCTCTTTCAAGCACCATACAATGCACAGGTCGCTTTGACAGTGTAAGTAAATATATTTCTTGCATTAAGTATACATGACTGCATGCTTAACCAGGTAAAAAATTCACAAAACTGCTCATTTCAGGTACATAAGCAACCTCTAGTAATGCGCTTATGTAATATCTCTATGTGTTTACAGATTAGAATGAAATCAACTTTCAAATACAGATATACTGTGCTCATTATGAAAACAAATAGGACGAAACAAAATTTTGAAATGAAAAATTCTAATAAAAATATTCCATTCCTTTTCAAATAAAAAAATATAATTCAGTGCTTTTCACGGGAAAGACAACTAACAAGATGCACTGACTGAAACTGTTAGTTAGAAAAGTCAAGATCACTAACATTTGGCTTTGCACAGCTCAGTTCTCGATGTTTAGCAAGGTAGCTTTTCAATGCAAAAGCTTTGTTACATTGCTTGCATTTGTAGCGCTTCTGGCTGATGTGCGTTTGCATGTGGGCTCTTAAGTTGCTACGATCTGCAAATGCTTTGCCACAGTGAGCACATCCAAACGGTTTATGACCAGTGTGTGACCTCATGTGGCCTTGGAGAAGCCATGGACGACTGAACGCTTTACCGCATATCTGAAAATACCATTTATATATACGTGCATACAAAATACTATTTGAATCACATCATAAAAAGTACAAAGACGCAACATATGAACTATTGAAATGAAGAAAGTCATAGTAATTTTATATTTACTATAAATAGAACATTTAAATGCTTAAAGGTCAATGAGCAGTTTAGTCTATAGAGAAAAATCGTGAAAAATGACCTCTTCTTTTTGTCAAAAAGTTATGGGCGTTATGAAAAGTACCAAAACATTAGAATATTCATCAAACAAGGCACTACAGAAAGATGAACCTCTTCATTAATAAACTTTACTTTTGTATTTTTTTATATGAATACTTTGACTTTAATTACCAGCTGGAATAAGCAATTAATTTCATTTTGTTTTATATCATTAACTCGTCATGCACAGTCATTGTAATTTTGCAATCACAGACTTCTTATTACTTTTGTTTAGCTCATTTCATGTGTTGCTTTTGTAGCATGTAATTCAGTGCATTGAAAAATGCATACTTAAATTTTTACAATAAACTGCAGTAGCACAAATTTTGCTTATTACTTTACAGAATCAAGCTGACATGGTGGACTGAATTAAATAGTGAGAAATGAAATACAATACTATTTTTATCAAATGATTATTGCAATTATTTGAAAAAGCGTTTAAACACTTCTGCCAAAAAATCCCACTCTAGCAGCATCCTGGTAGTGCTTTATGTAATCCAAGATAGAAGATGAATTTTGAAATACATTTATCGAGCACAAAAACAAATTTCACTGTTAACAATTGTAACTTGACAAGTTATATAAAATTATGATATAATTTTGTATATTTTATAAATAAAGCTGATTGCTCATTTATTCTCTTTAAAAAACATCTGACTGCTCAAAATTTGAAGATTCATTTTATAATTGATGAATGTTAATTAAATCTTTAAATCCGTTCTTAAATTCAAAAAAAATTAATGATGAGAACTAAGTAAAGTATAATACTAAAAATTTTTTAACATATTTGAGGATTTTTTTGAAATAAGAAAATTTCTTTTGCAACCAAAATTTGATAAAACTTAGAAATTGACGTCTTATTTTTTATTGATCTGTTATTTTTGGAAGTCGAAATGATTTCTAACGTAGTGACATTTACAGACTATCATCATATCTCATAAGTTCTCAAATGCAAATGTCTTGATTACGTAACAAATTAAAAGTCAATCGTCTGTACACGACTTTGCACACCGGTGACTTAATCTTACTGAAATTAAGAAAATATAGTGCCGACGCTTTAACCTCCGCAGCTGCTAATTTTTATCTGTAAGTAAGTAACATCTGCTACTGGTTGAAAAGCGTCTCATGCTAACTAAACCTATGGTTGGTTACAGTATACATTAAAATGCTGTACTTTTCTATGTTAATCAATGAGTATAGTTTGAAAATTTTTTGTATTACCTTGCAAGCATGCTCTAACTTGTGAGTCAGCAGATGCATACTAAGAGCCGGCATGCTGACGTAAACTTTATCACACTCGGGACACTTTTTTGCATATGAACTATCAAGTGAACGATGTGTTTGTCTGTGACGACTCAAATTGCTGCTAGTTGCATAAGTCTTTCCACATTGCGTGCATGTGTAACGATGCCGTTCAGAATCACCGGCGTTATTCAATCTTCGTTTGGATCTTCCGTCAGAAATGAATAACGCATCATATGTGTAACCAACTGTAACACCATCCTGAAACCGATCAGCAGCTGTTGCGGTGTTTTTGGACTCCACTAATGGTGCATCTAAACTCTGTTCGACTTGCACTTCCACTACCGGCTGTACTTCTTCCTTCTTTGACGTTTCACCTGATCTATCAAAAGATTTTGAAGCAAGTATTGATTCCACGCAAAAACTGTTTTCATGATAACTTTTTGCAGGCAATGAGTTTTGGCTTAGGAAAAATTCTAATCCTGCGTTGAAGTTGGCCCACTGTAGTAAATGACTGTTCAATCCTACAATTGTTCACGTTTACCTAATGTATTTATTTATTGAAATTGAGAAAGCATTTCTTACCAAATGATAAGCCAAAATTGTAAGGGTTTAGAGGCTGTGCATTTAAGGTTGGAAGAAGTGTGTTGCCGTACAACCAATTGTACGGATACAAATTTGGATTCATCATAGGTAACATAGGATTGAAGTTGAAATTTTGCGCTAAATCTCGAATTGTAGCATTTTGCCTGTCAAGTTGTACAGAGAAGAGCACAGTAGGGCTGTGCATCTTCAAGCTAGTTGCTAGGTGTTGAAAATAAAAAAAAAAGAGAAAAATTTAAGAAATGTTTAGAAAGACGGATGAACGCAACGTCTGTCCGATCTGCGAATGAACAGGCTTGCCTAATCAAGCAATCAGGACAATTGGAAGAGGAGTGGTAAGGCTGATGTATGATTGGTTAAAAAGACGGCTTACGCAAGCTGAGAGACCATTCGACACGGCCGCGTAACGGCTCACTTGATCTTGTCAACGATCGGTAGGGCCACTTTGCCATCTGCCTTAAAAGAACAAAGAAAATCTTGGCGCCTTGACCCCAACTAACATACAAAGTGCGACCCGGTTGCGAGAAAGAGATAAACCGATTGCATGATACTAAGGTCATTTGGGTACGAACGGAAGTAGACCCGTTGCATTGACATCACTGCGCTTTCATTTTCCTTAAATCGCTTGACCTGCTCTTTAATAAACTTACCATTTGTCACATTATTACAAAGGCTTGTTTTTTTTTTATTTTTCACACTTGTCCCTTTTTACAACAATCATAATTTGTATTTATGGAAAAAATACAAATAAAACTTTTAATATTTATTAAAAAGTCATCTAATTTCTTCAAATGATGATTAAATTCGATTATAGAACAGTTATAAAAATTAATAATTTGCAGCAATATTATTCATGAATTGAAAATTTTAATACTCTTATTCAAGCAGCTGGCATTTTTGTACATTCTACATAAGTGTTATAGTACTATTTTAGAAAATGAATTATACATGATTAAATTTTAGTATATGGTTTATTAATTAGAAAAAAAGTGTGAAAAATGAAGAAGATTAAATTTGCACAGTCCGTTTGTGAAGAATCAAAAGAAAATTTTCAAAGCAAAGCATAGCATTATAGAAATATCAGTGCAATTTTGCCGATATTCAATATTATTTATAAAAATGAAATGGGTTACAAGCTTTATTTGAGAAACATTTGCATTGTAGACAATTTCATTATTATTATTTTTCAGAAATACTGTTTACAAAAATATATTGCTGCAAAAGTTGAAAAATAATTTCATCGAAAGTTACAGTATAGATTTTAAACAGAAAAGATGTTATTGCATAATTTCTTTAGTAAATATTCACACTTTTGGTGTTGTTGTTGCTTTTTTTTGTGAATATATTAAACATGCACAAATGAAAAGCATATTTGGATGCAGTTAGCAGATCACGCGTGCGTGGGTGGAGTTTACTTAAGGCGGTCGAGTGTGTGGTCCTCGACCGTCGTTCACTAATGGGTTCCCTAAATTTGACAGGCACATAGTACAGAACGATCATCAGCCATACTGCTTTGCTAAGCTGTTTGAAGAGGCCACGTTTAAATGGTCATCGTAGTTCGAGTGGGTTGCATCGATCACGCCCGTCCACAAAACCGCTTGAATCGGACGTCGCTATAACCGCCGCTTCAATTCAAGTACAACAATCGACGAAATTGCGACTGCATGAAACGCATTTCGTCTCACTTGCAGCTATTTGTCCAGTCATTTAACGGCAGTTCCGCAGCACAGCTGTTGAGAACTTACAACATTGATGACGCGCAATTTAGACCTTTTGAGGTGCAAATAGATGATGAAAGTGCCATTATTCTAAATCAAAACATTTCAACACAATCAATGCATCGCTAAGGATACATTCTTGCCTTTTGCAATCTGCACTTGCTAATGACAAAATACAGTTTTGCCGTTCAAGCCAAAACGGATGGCTAATTTCAAAATTTCTCTAATCGAACAAATCTCTGCCTTTTATTGCTGCTATTCTTATTTCTTTGCATTTTTACTTTACAATAATTCTGCCAACACAAATAGCTATCTAATGATTGAACTACATCAATTTTATTATTATTATTTTTTTTTTAATCCATAACTTTACGTTAAATAGTGTATTTATTCCTTTATACATTTTAAAGATGAACTTTTTCTTACTATGCGTACTATTATATATTTCATCATGTCTTCATGTTTAATAAAGAATTTATTTTTATAAATAAAGCTACTGCATTATATTTTGTTAATTTTTAAATGATGAAAATATAAAATTTGAAAATCCACATTAACTTCTTTTACTTTTAAACATCTAAGTTGAATTTTCAATGATATTTACAAAATGATTGTAATTTTTTTCATTATTCTGTTATATATGAAATTACTTCTTGAATTCCATAAAAACTCACCTTATGAAATGTTAATTAATAACACTTGAATTGCATTTGAATTACAGTTTTTATAAATGTTTTTTTTTCTAAGACAAAACATCTACACATCTAACAGAGCAATTAGTTAAATGTTAAATATGCATTAAGCAAAGGATATTTTCAAAAATCTATTTGTCATTAAAATATTATTTTTTGCATTTTGTTCTTGTTCATCTTTTGCATTGTTTTTGAGTTCCATAAGTGTATTACAATTTCAGACAATGTAAGCAAATCAATCGAACAGCAGTAAGCTTTGGTTGAATAAACAGCGGTTGGAAATTGTTGAGAAGAGAAAAAGGAAGCAGAAGAGACGCACAAGTGAAAGCTGGATTCAAAGATGTATATCGTTCCCAACACTACGCCCCAATGGGCAGCAGTATGACAGGGTTGCAGGTTGCCCAAAAGCGTAGAGCAAATTCAATAATTTGGTTGGTGCCGGCCAAGCAAAAAGCATTATTGAGCTTCATTCTAACCACAAATAAAGCAATCTTGGATTGGCAACACGTTGTACACATGAATGGTCAATTATATGAAAACAGTTTAGCTTTCAAGCACAATTAATATTTATTACATTTAAGAAAAGTTGAACATTGAAGAAAAGTAATAAAAATATAAATCAAAAAAGAAGCTTCATTTTATATTTAAAATAAAAACTGTAAAAAGGAAAAAATAAACGCTGTTGCACAATTTGGTGTTTGTTCGGTCGTGACAAGCGTTGCTAAGCTTTGCATTGCATAATTTGAATCGACCGCAGATGACACGCCTCTTTGCAACCAACGTTTACGCTTTTCTTTTGAAATATTCAAGAAGCATCAGGCTATCCCGTCGTTCGGGGTGCACAACAGGCGTAAAAACGCCTTCATCAATTTTCCAATTACAGACGCTGAATGATAACCATTTGAATAGTACTTGCTGTACTGTGATGCATGTTTGAAAATATTTCAAGTATTTTCATAGATTGTAAATTTCACAAGTCAGCTTTCTTTTTCTAATAAACATGCTTTACAATACTTATATTAAGATTTTACACAGTTATTTTATAGAAATAAATAAAATTTTGACATCCTCAAAATTGCTTGCCATCGAATAGTTGTTTATGAAGTTGACTCTTTGACTCTATGACCAAAATGATCTAAATCGTATAATTTTTCTTAATTTAGTACAAAATTAGTTAGACAAATAAGAAGAAGATACTAAATAAGCAGTTCTCTTAGGTTGACTAGTTAAACATGATGAAGTGAGTTTGCGCAACACTTGGTCACTGGAACCAACGTTGGATGAACGGTATGTTGCGTAACTTGAACCATATGTCCATGCTGACCCATCTGCCTCTGAAATGCGACTGGTGCGCAGAAGAGAACGATTTGACTTTACGTTGGCCCGACGACCAGCAATGACAATATCAAATGCGGTAACGAGCAAAGCTAAATGGATGACGGAAGCACAAGTAAAGCTTTCAGCTGTCCTTCTCTGCTTTGGCCTGAAAAAAAGATGTGGCCATGTGTCGCTGATCCACTTCAAGATGAAAATTATGCAAACCCTGAAACAAAGCCGCACAGCTGTCGTTTCGTTGATGACCAATGCAAAAAGCACAGAATGCAATAGCAAACGACACTACTTGAACCACGCTAACCATCCACTAATTGAAGTCTTACATTTGAAACTGCAACAGTGCTTTTCCTTACCTCTTAATTAACAATGTCCAGTTCAACATTATACATTCAATTGTTCACCCAATATCCACTTTTCAATATTTCATGCAAAAGGAAAACTTTCAATAATTGTTTCAATTAATCTAATTCAATAACTTTCAATAATGATCATTGTTTGTTTCAAATTAGTCATTTATATAATAATATTTCATAAAATTATACTGAATTGTCATTAAATCAAAAGTTAAAAGCATAATTATTTTAGTAACGGCATAAAATGTAAAGCACTGCTATTTTTTAGACATTGCTTTTACTTAATTATCTGGTAAAAAAATTATAGATATATTGATTCTTTCTGAAGAAAGAAGTTTTTTTTCTACTACCATTTGAAAATTATGTATTTATGTCTAATAGCAATCAAGAATCAACAGTTAAAGCATGGAAAAGTATGATTTCGATTGATAAAGCTAAAAGCTGAAAAGCGCTAAATGTAGGAAAACATGCTAAAGCACAAATTAATTACTTATCCTTATTAATAATTCAAAAATAATTAATGTGCATAATGTTGAAACATTACACAAACATTCTAAGCGGTTTGAACTCTGGAAAACAATTAATCCGCTAGTTATGTATGATTAGTTTTGCCTAAACGAGCTTTGTCACGCAACAATGTCTCATCCGTTTTAAATTTTAATGTAGCCCTTTAAGCAATATTCTGTGCACTGTCATCACAACGGCAACGGTTGTTCTACATACTTATTTATCAACTCTTTTATTTTTACTGGTGATTTTAATAATCTGATTGGCAAATCATATTGAATTTTGATAAAATAGATTTTGATGTTGCATTTTGTCTTGCTTTTTCATGCTTACTTTTAGTCAATTAAAAAGAAAAATAATATTCTCAAAACAACATTGAAATGATGCCGCCATTTCCATTGAACATGTGAAATGTTTTGCATTTAAAAACCAAGCTACTTTATTTTAAACAAAAAAAAATTGAAAATGACTTGCATTATTTGTGCAAGATTTTGTACTTATTATTAACATTTCTTTTTTAACAGACGTTGGGTCAACTTTGACCATTGGCAAACAATACTGCTATTCATGTTGGTCAGTGTTTCACAATGAAGATACTTTGCCATCAGATTACATCTGTTAAAATTATAAGTCATATTAACCACCTTGAAGATCTTTTCTCACGCAATGATAAATAAGAATATAAAGAACGTGAAATGTAGTTTTCACTTGAAGAGACTTTCTTCAAACAGATGCAATGAATAGGTGATCACTTTATATAACCTACCTGTGCATGCATGTATAAAAGCAAGTATTGCACATTGATTGGTAATAATCAGGTCAAGATGGAATTAAGCTTTTCGAAAACCAAAGAAACAGTACACGCTTTTCTTATTCAATAGAAAATATTTGTTGCATACTGCTTTTCCCTTGTCTCAGTGCAAACAGTATTGCAACAAACCAAGTATTTTTGTCACATGTTGCTGCTTGCTGCATCACCTTCTTCATCATTTGTACAATGTATCAAATTGCAACAATAATAAGTTGAAATATAACTTTTCATTTTTAATAAATGAACATCTAATTAATTTCATAATCAATGCTATTATCATTTCACACTCAGAAATGTAATTTTTTTTTAAATAACTTTTTAATTACTTGTACTTGAATACACTGAACTGCCACAGTGAAATTAACAACCTTATCTGAGAAAATGAGCATCATTACAGAATTGCAGTTATGATAAGAAAATTGATGATGAAAATTTATGCTAAAAAAATATAAATGTGTTGCATTTTTGTCATTTTTAATGCATTCTACAAAAATCATGCAATGTTTTTCTTCCGTGGCATTTCGACTATTTCAATATTACTAAGAAGTCAATAAAGTTGCACTTCACACCATCAAATTTTACTTGTCCTGATTTCCAGTTTGTTATCATATGCAAACAACAATTGATTAATTGCTTATCAATCTCAATTGCATTCAGCTTCTGTGTATTTATTCAAATTTTTATGCTTCCTTCAAAATGACTTACACTTATCAAACGTGTTTAGTAATGGAAAACAATTTCGTGTTGTTCACAAGCTTAGTAGGCAAATTCAATTTTGGAAAAGTATGAAATCAACGTTTATGGAATTTTATGGAATATTAAATTATGAAAATTTTTCAACAATTGCAAAATTAGAATTAAAAAAGAACTTGTGGTATTATTGGTCAGTAGTTCGAGAAAGATTTTTCAAATGAAGACAACAAGTTATTCCAAAAAGCAACAGATAAAAGGTAAGAAAATTATTTGGAAAATATTCAATTAATTATTCACATGAAAATTTTTCCTTTTTTGTAAAATATTCACCAATTTCATTGAATAATTAATTCAACGTTCACATTATAAATTATGATAACATGTGAATCGATTTAGTTAATGATCCATGATAATGAGGAACAAATTGTCAAATATTTATCATAATCTACCTATTAAAATGACAATGTAAAAAAGATTAAAATTTCACTTTCAAAAATGTTGCATTTAAACAATTTGAAGATATAGTTTAGTTTAATGTTTTTTATAATATGACAAAGATTTCATTGTGATAATATATGTATGTGTGTGTAAAGTAAACTAAAAAAAAGCATGTAAGTCAGAAAGATCAGTTAGCAAAAAAATAATAAGAAGAATGTTAAAGTTGTCTGGTGACTGTAGTTTACGCAACCAGCTTCATCCACTTATTGAAATAAGCTAAATGTGCGTCAGGTGGAAAAAATGATGACCAAGCTAAACCAATGCAGCTGTTTCGGCATAAGTGACCGGTCGAATCAGGCCATCTTTACTTTTCTCCCACTGACCAGCTGACGTCTGTTCTTGTTCATCATCTGCAATTCAGTTACGTCAATGGTTGGTCAATTGCACCGGCACCATTATCGACCCAGACAAACTGAAGGTGCAACAGCTGCACTCAACTGGCACCGCATTTTGGCTACTTTGGACCAGATGTGCCAATTAGCTATCGCTGGTTAGAGTTACAACAGTCTACGCGCATCAAGTACACTACATAAATTTGTTTAGTCAATGGAAAGTTCATTGATAAACAAATATACTTGTCTTTTTTTTGTCACTTGCAACTTTACAGTACCCATACACACACACACATACATAATATGGCATAAAAATTAACGTTAAAATGCTTCAGTACTTACAGTACTAATAAAAGTAGCAAACGTGTACGATAATTAGGTATAATAATAATAATAAAAAAATTATTTCAAATAATGAAAATTAAGTTTATAAACTAAAAAAAATGAATTAAATGAAATTTTAAGTAAATTTATTAAAATTGACAATCAATAAAAAATTTTTCAATCATAATATATTCAAACATTGACAATACGGTTGCTTGTTATGCATAATGTTTAACCATACTGTTGCTATTTGTTTTGTTCATCTTGAAAATTTACGATAGATTAGAAATGATGCATATTCACAAATTCAACTGGAATAATATATAATTGTTTATTGAAATTTATAATTGTATAGTAGGATTTTTATAAATCAACGATAAAATGTATGATATGCAGAATAATACAGTTAATATGAAGAATTGAATTTGAAATACATGTTTTTGCATATTTTGAACGGTCAATTATTATTTGCAATAAATAAGTAACAAATACAAGCATGATTCATCAGTAATGAAGAAGAGCTAATTAGCCTAGTTCAACTAAATAAAATTAGTTGCACGATGAGAGAATATCAGTTTGTAAAATGTATACGATAGAACAATTTGCATGTTTACTGTATGTGTTATTATTAAAAGATAAAAAAATAAAAATAAAACTTTGAATAGCTCATCTGTGAACAATAATAAGTGAAGCATGTGAATAATAATAATAATAATAATAACAATGTATTGCAATTTTGTTGAATCGCACGGAAAGGATCTTAACCAATTCTTGATCGATGAAATCAAGGAAAAGATGGACTCAAGAATTAGTTTGACTGCTTGATCAGCGGAGCGCATTATCGGCCAAATGACGTCATTAACATCAGAAAGAATCCTCAAACTAAACTGGTTCAGATTTGCAATAGAGCATAACAAGCATCTGCCAATTTCGCGGCTGTTCTTTTCCGTGTAACGAGCACAGCATCCAGTTGCAGCTTGGCACATGAAGCTAATCTACATCATCAGTTAGCTTAGCAAGGGGAAAAGAATATGAAAAATACTTTTGCATATTTAATAGTACTGTTTTATGCATATTGTTGTTGCAATGTTTTTGCTAATCACTACCATCCAATTTGGTTGGCTGAATTAGAAGAAGATTTTGCACGGTAAAAAAATTTTTTATTATTATAACTACATAATTCTTTTGTTTACAGTTTATACTTTCAAATTCTTAGCAGTGAAATTTTATTAAAAGTAAATAACCCAATATAAATAATAAAAATTGATGTCACTTTATCAAATTACTTATTTAGTTAGATATTTAGAAACGTAGTCAAATGTTGCTATTGTTGCCCATAGGATATTGTAATGAAGTATAAGTAAATTAAAAGAAATTGCATTTTCCTTTTTAGCTGAATTGATCTTCCCTTTTCTTTTTATAAATTCATATCTACTTGAACATTTTATTATTATAAGTAACAGTTATATATATATAAACTTTTTTGAATACAAAATGACTGATCGTAATGATTCACAACCATTGATCTAAAACGAATAATAATATAAAGATTACTGTAATCAAGGTGAATAAACAGAATGTAAGTCAAATGAAGAGAAATGAAATTTCAAGATATTAAAAGTATTGATTTGAACAATAATATTAGTTAAAAGTGAAATATAAACATGCTTTGAAAAGTAACAGCAGTAGTGTAAACGTGGCTTTGTTTGTGTAATAAATAAAATTTTTGTTTTGTAAATATATTTTTGATATAATTTTTGTAAATTATAATTCATAAAACAAAAGAAGAATTTGAATTTGAATTATATATTTGTATAGCACAAAAAACGAGACAACACGCATCGATGAAGATAGTTTTGATTAGAATAAATGCAAATACACAAAACCGGTTTTCTGAGATTACAATTTATTTTTGCGCCTTAAAATAGTGTTCCTCTATGTACGCTGTATTGCTTCTTCTTATTCAGTAATCAGATTGTTAGTGCAATTGATGTTGTATTATTAAATTCTTCCTCCTCAATCTTCTTCCAGTTATATTTGTCGATATTGTTTATTACAGTGTACTATATGAATAAAATACTTTACTCAAAACGAAGATAGATTTAATTTTGAAGGTTAATATTATATATATATATATATATATATATATATTTATTTCTTAACAACTGCATCATGCTTGAAAAATAAGCATGAAATGTTTTCTTTTCAAAAATAAAATCTTTCACTTCGGACTTGAGTTTTCAACAGCCACTTCAAACGGCTTTATTCAAAAGCATTTCAAAATGTGCTGCATTCATACAAAAAACTTTGACGTTTTATAAGAAGTATAAATTTTGTTCAATTTGAAACGATCAATTAAAGAAAACATACATATTTAAATGCAATTTATATTGAATAGAATAATATGCATTTTTAAACTTTTGCTATATGAAATATGATTTTATATATTTTCAAAAGATTTAATTTTCACTCAGAAAAGAACGATGAAATTTTGTCTGCGTGATCACTTGTTTAGGAAAAATTGTTACATCACGTGTAATGAAATTCACAATTTAATTTAATTTAATTCAACAATTATTTTAATTTCAGACGATCTGACAATAAGACAAACTATCGTTCGTGGAGGGAACAGCGACTTGTGAAAAATCTTTTATTAAATTATTCATCAAATTTACGACCAGCAAGTGCCCACGAGCCAGTATTAGTTATGACAAGCATTCACATCACTGGACTAAGTGCAATAGATGAATTCAACATGGTATGCAAAAGAAAGGAAAAATTAATTAATTTTTTTTTTAATTATTAAAACGACATTAAAATTGTTCTATATATATATTGGTCATATTGTTTTTATTATTTTTTCAAAAAGTCAACTTCATTTTCAAACGTCTACACTGTTTAGGAATATAAAGTGCAGTTCAAATTTCAACAAGAATGGATAGATAAACGATTAACATTCAAAGATCCTTATTTTTCAAAAGATGAATTCATTTATTTATCCAAAGATCAAAATGTCTGGATTCCAGATACATTTTTTCAAAATGAAAAACGTGGCACGTATCATGCTTTAGATCAGCCAAATTTTTATGTAAAAATACGCGCCGATGGTACAGTAGTCTACAACAGGAGGTTGTCATTTTATTTTTATATGAAAAATATTTTCAAAAGAATTAACACAAGTAATTTGTTTTTAGGCTAACGATGACGTTTGCGTGCGCTATGCAACTTGAAAAATATCCTATGGATGAACAAACGTGTAACATGGATTTCTCGAGCTGTGAGTTGCAACTGAAGTGTGCATGCAATTGAAACAATTTTTATTAATTAATTATTACTCCGTGTTTAGCACATTTATTCATATCATTGGTCGGTTTATTTAGCACATGTTTACATTTTTATTACTGGTGGTTGTTTATTTTAGATGCATATACAGACGCTGATGTTGATTATGCTTGGAGTTTAAATCCTTTAAAAATTTCTCCGTGGGCGGAAAGTGAATTATCAAATTTTGTTATTACATCATTTAAGAATGCATCATGCACAAGTAAAACTGCCACTGGTAAATAATTTGACGCAAAAGAAAAAGTTGTTTCATTCATAAAAAAACATATATTTTTAAGGGACATACACATGCCTTCGAGTTGAGCTTCATTTGAGAAGATTGTTTTCATTTTTTCTACTTCAATTGTACATACCTTCTAGTTTGCTTGTAGCAGTTTCGTGGGTATCTTATTGGATAGATTGGAGAGCAGCTGCAGGCAGAGTTCCACTTTCCATCATAACATTGTTGACCATGATTACGCATAGTTATGGTAAATTGGTTTTTTTTTAGTATGATAAAAATTTACATTTTATGGATGATATTTTGTTTCAGCAATAAATGCTAAATTACCACCAGTGTCTTATGCAAAAGCTTTGGATGTTTGGATTGGTGCATGCATAATGTTCATATTCGGTTCATTAATAGAATATGCATTTGTTAATTACGCTGGCTTACGTGAACAATTCAGAATTGCAGAAATTAAAGGAAATGAAAGCCAAATAGAATCGGCTAATTTTTCAACTGATCAGTATGACAGACCAATCTATGCAAATCAAGATGAACTTTACGTAAGCAAAAGAAGCAGCAGTATAAGATAATAAAAAAAAATTAAAAATTAAAATATGCTTATTAAGGAAAGTTATCCGAGAAGAAGAAAACGATCATCATTATCCAAACAGAGTGAAGAAATCCGATTATCACCATCGATGGATTTCAAAGAAGAAAAAGGTACATCTGTCTTGGAATTAGTTGACATGACCAATAATGAACGGCAAAAACGAAGACGGGTAAAATTGAATTTGTCCTCTTTGAATTTCTTTCTCAGAATCAGCTCTCGGGCAGATCAAATTGATATTATTTCCAGGTATTTATTCCCGTTACTGTTTTGTTCCTTTAATGCTGTTTATTGGAGCATTTATTGGTAACCAAAAAAAAAAAAGTCAAATAAACAAGCTGAAAACAACAAGTTTCAATCACTTTATTCAATTGAACAAGCTAACACCCTAAATGTTGCTATTTATTCTATGGTAACATTTTATGGGCTTTATTTAACAAAAGAAAAGTTAATGACCATGGTTCAATTTCCGCCAACAACGTAACCGCGACCCCAACGATGTTGATCTGAACTGTCACTTCGGCGTCTTACTCCACCATTTTGACCGAATGCACGAAAACCTTGACGAGATGGAAATAAGCGTTCCCTGAAAAGCACACATTAGCACGCAATTGAACTGAACGTTAAACTTCAGTTCTTACAAAAATTATCAAAATCCAAACAGAAACAAAGTAAAGATAACGCAACATTCATCTATTTATTTATTTATTATTTATCTGCTTGCATGTTAAAATAACACCCGTAAATGACTAACTTAAATAATAAACATATTAACTAAAAAAAACAATTTTTTTTAAATTAAACATTAATAAAAACCATAAACTTATAAAATAGTTACTTGCATTCCTTTATCAAACACTACAGTAATCTTATCAAAGAATCATATCAAAAATCAACGTATGATTCAACTATTAACCACTGAATTTTGCTTACAAAAATTTCGGCGTCTGTAAAAACGATCTTCCTCCAAACTCTTGAGGATATTTGATAGCCAGAAAGAAGTAAAGGTGCCCAACCAAGATTCCAACAAGCTCGTTGAATCCTCTGAAAAAAAAGAAATACATATACGTATATATGTATAATGATGATGATGATACATATATATATACTAAAGATAATAATTACCCTCCACGAAGTATCATGTTGAAAAACATCAGAGCCCAAGGAAGATACAGTGCTTTGAAATAGGTACCAAACCAGAACGGAACGATTGTATCTTTATTCAACTGACACCAAACATATAAAATGCTAAGTATCATAGGTTCCGGAAGAATAGGTATGTTGCAAAAGAAAGCAATAACCTAAACACACCAGATGAACTGTTACTAACAATAAGATCACATAAAATAGCAAACATTCCTAGTCAATCTTATGTAATTTTATCGAAAGCTGAAGTAAAAAAACTATTAGCGCAAATATATGACATAAATTGCTTACAGTAGCAGATAACCAATTAAATATCAACATGAACAGATAATCGGCTTTCTTATCTCGAAATGCGTCTAAACCAAAACATATTTAGTAGATCATGAATCACAATAGTACAAAAATAAAATAAAAATTACCTGTTTCTAATTTCAGAGAGTAACTGTATAAAAAGTAAAGTAAAATCAAATACTGGAATCCAGTTTGAGGTGTAATAGGATAATAAAATAGCGCAGTAACTAAGCGCCATATCTGAAAAATAAAATGATGAAATAGGCGAAAATAAGTATAATTCTAAGTGAACCTGAAGCTTATGAAAAACTAGATCATAGTCAAGGAAAAGCCAATATGAGTCAAGAAGTCGAAAACGAACCAACATTGGCAAAACAACGGTTCCAGAAAACCAATATCGTGTAATTTCTGGAACGCTTCTATACCAACGAGAAAAATCATTCTCAGCCATTATGCCTCCACTATTCGACCTTACAGACAGATGCAAAACTGAATAAAATAGCAATTACAATATGCTACTAAAGCGGTCCTAATAAGAATTAAAAATCAAAAACCAATGAACAAGATGCGCGTCATCATTTAACTGTACGTGCATATCATTAATTTGTACTGTATATTTAGATTTGGAGAAGAAATTTATTTTAATTTAAAGATAAATAAAGATAAATATAAAGGAAAATTCTCTATTTTTCCTGGTGTATCACGATCAGTGATAGCAACTGAATGTTTTCCATGTTGCCAAGAATTTGACCATTGTTGATCGACTTTTGGGTTTTATTGTTGTAATTGCCCAAAAAAGAATTCAAATAACTTATTTAAACATATGAAGAAAATTTTTGGCATCAAAATAAGTCAAAAAGGACGTTTTAAAGAATATTTAATATCAAAATAATTACAGTTTAAATCTTTAAATCACATTATAACAAATTAAATACTACATTTAAGGTAAAAAACATATGAAAATGGTTTCATGCAGTACTTATTCCAAGTTATACTAACTTATTTTGTATTTATGAATACTGTATGTTCATACCTAAGAATCATTATTGGGGATAGTTAACACGCTATTCTTAAGGATTTTGCCTTCTGTTTCAAGAGCACGTCCAGTTTTTAGTAAATGACAGATAAACTAATGGACTTAATGAGCCGAATGTTACGCAACCCAAAAGGTTTGTCAGCCGGTATTGGGTTATTGGCAAGTGCCGCTGGCATAACTTATGGATTGTCTCAAAGTTTTTACACAGGTAAAGTTAAAATAATAAATTTAATATGAAACATAATCATATATCTCATAACTTTAAGTTGATGGTGGACACAGAGCAATTGTTTTCAGTCGAATTTCTGGTGTTGGGAAAGAAATTTTTACTGAAGGACTTCATTTTCGAATTCCTTGGTTGCACTATCCAATTATCTACGATGTACGCGCCAGACCACATAAAGTCACCAGTCCAACTGGCAGCAAGGGTATGCTAAATATTATAGCATATAAATATAACTTTATTATAATTATATTATATGCTCGAATCTATTTTAGCAATAAGTTGAATGTGTTAAAATATAATAATGTTATTGTTAATGAATGAATATTTTCACTTCCTTAATAAAAATGACGATTATATTAGGTGTGGTGGGAATGCGTGGGCTGAATTCAATGAGCCATAGGCGTGAAAATAGTTTTATTAATGATTCGTTTTTCAAAATAAATGGGAATCGTTTATCATTAATGCTTTAAGCAACGATTATTTAGATTTGCAAATGGTGAATATTTCTTTGCGCGTTTTATCACGACCAGACGCGGCATATTTACCGAAAATATACCGAACACTAGGTGTCGATTGGGATGAAAGAGTTCTACCATCTATCATCAATGAAGTAATTTTTTTATTTAAATAAAATTAATATAAATGTCATATATTGATGAGTAATATGATTTTGTTTATTTTGCTAATAGGATATGTTAATATTGCATACAATGCTAAATAATTATGTCCTATTATTTCGTAATTTAGGTATTGAAGAGTGTTGTGGCGAAGTTCAACGCTTCGCAGTTGATCACTCAACGTCAGCAAGTATCTTTGTTAATTCGAAAGCAACTTGTGGAAAGAGCGAGAGATTTTCACATCATTCTCGACGATGTTTCAATTACAGAACTATCTTTTGGACGTGAATATACTCAAGCTGTTGAAGCGAAGCAAGTAGCTGCGCAAGAAGCGCAAAGAGCGGCATTTGTCGTTGAACGTTCCAAGCAAGAAAGACAGCAGAAAATTGTGCAAGCTCAAGGAGAAGCTCAAGCAGCGAAATTGGTATGCAGTTCTTTGTATTCTAAAGTCTTTGTATGTTTTTTCCTCATGCAATATTTACGTGATTGTTGTGGTCTATGACGAAAAATTTTGAATGAGCGTTGAAAATATAATAATATTTTACAAAGTCTGAAATCTTGGCGGAGTGAGAAGAATTCTTGTCCGCTGTAAAATCAGACTGATATAATGAAGCGCACTTTATCGTACAGGCTTTACGGTATCTATTCCTGCGCTGACATTCAACGAAAACAAAGTTAACAGAAACTGAGAAATGATTTTCATCTTTAGTAATCTGAGACCACATACATAAAAAATATATATATATATATATATATATATATATATATATATATATATATATGTGTGTGTGTGTGTGTGTGTGTGTGTATGTATATATAAGGTTTTCTTAAATATATTTAAATATTCGTTGCTTAAAGCAT
>JYDO01000134.1:0-67517 GCA_001447755.1 Trichinella papuae | reverse complement strand
TATATATATATATATATATATATATATATATATATATATATATATATATATATATATATATATATATATATATATATATATATATATGTGTGTGTGTGTGTGTGTGTGTGTGTGTATGTATATATAAGGTTTTCTTAAATATATTTAAATATTCTGTTTGCATGGTAGATTGGTGAAGCGCTGGGGAAGGATCCCGGATATTTGAAATTGAGAAAAATAAGAGCTGCTCAGAACATTGCACGAACGGTGAGAATTTTGTTTTAAAGAGTAAATCTAAATAATGGAAAATAATGCTTTATTTTAGCTTGCACAGTCGGCTAACCGTGCCTACTTGAATACTGGGAGTTTAATGCTGAATTTGGCCGATGATGATTTTTTTACTAGTGTGGAGCAAGTTGCATTGAAGCCTAAGAAAAAGTAAATATGGCTAGTGAAGAATAAAAATGGAAATTTGGAATATGAATATGAATTTATTGAATATGAAATAAAACTGAATATTGAAAGCTTCCTTGAATACATTTTGTGTTCACATATTTTTATTAAATTGATAATTGGTCTATGTAATTAAAAAATTCCAAAAAAACTAAAAAAAAGGAAAAAGATTTTTACGGTTACTCAAACAATATAAATTTTTTGATAGTTTTAAACCCTAATTTGGACGATCTTTAACGATTTCACTTGAAGAACAGAAATTATATCAGACAAAACTGTTTATATGTTTTTGTAAGAGATTTTTATCTAGTTTTTTATGTTTGCAGATATGGATACTTTTATAGAAACGGTTAATATTTCTGTCAGTTTTGATATGACTTTTTTTAAAGGTGTACTGTAGTCATTATTCTTATGCATGCAGGTCCTTATTCTTACTGTTTGTTTTTTTTTGTTAGAAAAATTCAATGAATATAAGGTGATGAGTTGTTGTTGTAACAGATTTTCAAAAGTGCTATTATCCACTAGAAGAGAAAGTCGTTTTACACTGAAAATCAGTTTTTAATCTCTACTGAAAGTGCAGAAACGCAGTTACGAAAAGACGATTAAAAATTCAGATTTTTCTGAAAGCATCTAAAAATTTGAAATGAAGAAAAAACAAAGCCGCATTTCAATAACTAGGATTACAATACAAATGTTTATGTGTAAACTGTAAAATAAAAACTACTGAAAAGCGGATTTAATTTAATATAACAAAGTTATATAAGTTAAGCATAACTTTGTACTTATTAATGTGAAAGATTACTTATTTTATAATAGTGTGCTCTACCAGTCTTACCTGATTAATAACTTTATTATCAAATATAACTGATGAATGAAAAGAAATTAATGATTAATTGGTTTTTTTAAACTTGATAATTTTTTTAATTTACTAGTAAAATTTGGTGCTTGGTTGGCTAGTAACACTGATACTTTAAATTGAATATCAAAATTGAAAATTGATTGGCAAGCGCATCATAAATATGAAATAATTATTAAATTTAATACGTAAATCTGAGGTATATTAATTTATAAATAAAAATTATAGTAAGATCAAATTGAATAATACTTAATTACATGTTATCTTACAGTATTTATGTCTCGAAATTTTAACAAATAAAAATTAGTTTTTTTTTTTTATTTTTGTTGAACACGGTCACTTTTAAGTGTAAGCAAAATTTTAGTTTTTTATGATCTGATCTAAGTTTTAAATAGTCAGTTGAAGAACTTTGCATACAAAAATTTCTTTGTTTTTGAAAAGTATATATTTATGAACCACTGCTATTGAAAATGTGAAATATGTTATTGTAGATTTATCTTCTATGCATTTTATATGTTTGATTTTAATTTTTTAGGACGTAAGTGGTATAACTCTATAGAATCTGCATCGATTTACGTGTAGTTTTTTAAACTTTGTTAACTGAAGTTATCTATCATGTTTAAGCTTTGCGACATTTACCATTATTTTTTAATCGATCAGTTTTCAACTTAAAGTTTTATGAATGTTGAAATATTTGAATGTTAAATCAAAATAGCTTGAGTTGACAAGTGAGAACATTATTTTCAGTGCTGATGTGATTTTTGTAGGTAATCGATGGCAGGTGTAATCATGCAGATTAGTCCAGAAAGTCGTGTAAATCAGGATCCATATGATATTGAAGCATGGTATATGCTTCTGCGAGAAAATTTGGTTTATAAGTTGCATGCTCTTCATCTTGTTCCTCACATACATTAACGTTTTTGTAGAAAAAACCAATTGCAGAAAGCCGTCCTTTTTTTGAGCGCCTTGTGGAAAATTTTCCAATGTGTGGTCGTTTTTGGCGGTATTATGTAGAGCAAGAAGTAAATAAAATTATTTACGTGTTAATGAAATTTTGAAAACATTTTGTTGTATTTTTTATTTTAAATAAGCCTTCTTAATTTTGAGTTTTTAATTTTCTTATTTAATACATCATTTAGTCAGTATTAAAAGGCTGTTACTATGCTTAACTAAATACTCATGTATAAATAAATGAATTCCATTTTGAAATGACTAAAAATACTTTTTTTCAAAAGGAATTAGCATCTGTTATCAATTTATAGCATAATTGTGGAAGCTAGTGTACTTTTTTTAGCGTTTAATTAAATCTATATCTTTGAGTTTGTTAAATGAAAATACTTGCATGCGCAAAGTTTTTGTTTCGAAAAAATAATTTATAAAATTTTAAGCTTGAAATCAATAATTAATTTATGTTTTAGATTCGTGCTCAGAATTACGAAGAAGCGGAAAAAGTAGACGGCAGTTTCATTTATGAATTTTCTCATTTCTTTGTTTTATTTGTTCATTTATTTGCTGTTTATATGCATTGTTTTGTGCTTATAGCTTTTTCAGCGATGTTTACCCAAAGTATTGCATATCGAATTATGGAAATGCTACGTCCGATATGTCCGAGAAACAAAAGGCAGTTTATTAAGCTTTCAGTGAGAAAGTTTCAGCATAATTTTGCGTTGCTTATTTTTTATTCAAAATATTCTACATGTTATGGAACATTTAAGAGAACAAATGGCGCATGTGTATGACTTTGCCATGGAGAAAATTGGATTCGATATACAAAGTTATCAGGTTTACACCGATTATGTTTGCTTCCTGAAATCAGTGTATGTGGGTGAATTAACGTTACAGCTTTTTCTTTAATTTTCATTTCTCACAAATTGAATGAATTTTTTAGTCAAGCAGTTGGTGGCTATGCGGAAAATCAAAGAATCAGTGCAGTTCGAAAAGTCTACCACCGGGGTGTGTCTACTCCTTTGACGAATGTAGAACTTCTATGGTCAGAGTATTGCGCTTGGGAAAAGGTTGGTGAAACTTTTTAAAAATTATATCTTACATAAATCATTTGCTTGTAAAGCATTTGAAATATGTTTACTTTTAATATAATTTTTTTTAATAAATGAAAAAATGAAATTATTATAGACTGTTAATCCGGTGTTGGCGGAGAAGTTAATTGCTGATAAGCATCGTGATTATCAATCAGCTCGTCGAGTGATGAAAGAGATGGAAACTGTAATGCGTGGATTGAATCGCAACAAAGTTTCTGTTCCACCAAGGCGCACTCTATCTGAATTGAGACAGTTTGCTTTGTGGAAACAGTTAATTGATTGGGAGAAATCCAATCCATTGCAAACTGACGATTACGCACTTTATGCAAAGCGTGGTATTTTAAGTTTTATAATTTTATTTCATTTTATTCCTTGTATGCAATAATTTTATTTATTTATTTTTTTAGTGATTTATACATATGAACAAGCACTACTTTGTTTCAGTTTTCACTGTAATATTTGGTACGAAGCATCTGTATTCATTCAGCAGGCTAGTGATTTGTTGGTAGAACGTGGGGTATGTTTTTATTTTTTTCTTTTTATATTTCTTTTGATAATGCATGCAAATTTTTATTTATTTTTGAGGATGCAAAATTGGGCATGGCATTAATGAACGCAAATATATCTTTATTTGAACGGGCTGTTCATTCTCTGAAATTAAATAACATGTTACTACATTTCGCTTATGCAGATTTTGAAGAGCAGCGTATGAAATTTGATAAAGCTCAAGTAATATACAATCGCTTAATTGAGTGTAACGACGTTAATCCAACTTTGGTATGAATGTTTTTTTTGTTTTCCTCAACTGGTTCCTATTATAATTTATTATTACAGGCATATATACAGTTTATGAAATATTTTCGTCGAACTGAAGGTATTAAAAGCGCAAGAGCATTATTCAAAAAAGCCCGCGAAGATGGAAGATGCGAATATCATGTTTACGTCGCAGCTGCTTTTATGGAATATCGTTGTTGTAAAGTAGGCTCATAAGAATCTTCTTTATGGATTCAATGTTTCACTGATTATTTATTTTAGGATGAAACAGTTGCGTCGAAAATATTTGAAATGGCCCTTCATATATTTGGCCCAAAGCCGGATCTTGTCGAATGCTATTTAGATTATCTGAAACAGCTGAATAGTAAAAAAAAATGCCTATTCTTATCTTGAAATGTATAAAATAGAAAAAAGTATGTTTTTTTTTAGTCCATTTAGAAAATACGAATTTCTGCTCAGTGGTGGAACGTCTTTTAAATACCGAAAACCTACCAGTTGACCAACTTCTGTAAATCACGTTTTATTCTTGTTCTGGGGAGCATTTTAAAGCATTATTTAAATTTTAATTTCTTCTCTTTTCAGTTTTCTTCAGCATTTCAGTTCTTCAAAATTTTTGAATGGTCGTATAATTTTGTTTTTATTTTTTTTAATTTGATTTAGGGAATTTTGGAATAAATATTGCAATTATGTACAATGTGTTGGCAATTCAGAAGAGATCAAAGATGTTTTCCAGCGTCGAGGGAAGTGCTTACAAAAACACTACGCAGTGCCAAGTTCAGGTCTTTATATTGATTTGTGTCGATATGGTACTCTTCTTCCATGCTCATATAAACAACTGCCAGCGACCGACTATCTTGTAATTAATATTTTATGAAGAAATTTAATTGTTATCTACTTTGAGAACTGTTTGTTTTAATTATTTTTTAAATTAATATGCAAATTTATTTTCCATCGCACTGCTGCACTGTAATTGTACTATGAAAATGCTAAGTATTTTTGTGTTGTTATAGAAATTGGATTCTTCAAAGAATGAAATATTTGAAGAACTGAAAACCAAAGTGCAAATTATTGCGCCAGATAAGATTAAACCAAAGCCAGATGTGTCAAGAATGCAACGTTTTGTACCGAAATTACCACTGTGGAGTTGTTTACGTAAAGAGAAATATGCTTTCAATTATTCAGTTTAAAATTATACTACTGTTTTAAGGTGAATACCCTGAGGATGGCAATGGACAGGAAGAAAAAGAATTATATCGTGATGAAGAAGATGAAGAACGAGAAGAAGAAGAAGAAGAAGAAGAAGAAATAAGAGTTATAAGAGAAGAAGAAGTGATTCCACTTCATGCTGCGCATCATATTACCTATTGTTTACCTAAGCCATCCGCTTCTTCTATTGTGGTGAATGGGGAAGAAATTTTGAATTCGTTATGTCGTATCTATTCGCATAATGTACAAAAGAAAACGTCCAAAATTTTGCATGGATCTGAAAAAGATAAAATATTAAATCAGATTGGTGTAGCAATGAAGCTTTACGTTGATAACATAGAAGCAAAGGTCAATGAATTGTGTTATTGTTACTATTTTCAATTTCACACACTTTACTTTTTGATTTTAGGAAGAGATGGAGAGGAAAAAGAGAAGTGGAAGCTTCTCTGATTCAGAAGAAGAGCCGCTGTACACGTCTGAAGAGCTAGCCAAAGTAAATGTCTATCACAAACGAAGACAGTTGCAGAGAACAATAAATTTGCCATCTATGGCGCCTGCTTTATAGTCAATTTATCCAGATTGTTGTTAGGCTACATTCATTGAATATTAGATCATCATTTTTTAGTAATTCATCACTTAGATAGTCATCACAAGTATTGAAATTACATTTTTTAAATTTCTTAATTCGCTCTTCATTATACATACATATTTATTTATTTATTCATATTTATATATTTATGTATATGCATAATGAAGAATGAATTAAGAAATTCAAAAAAAATGGAACACATTTGCTAGCTTATGATCACTCAATAAATTCTTTTGTATGAAATATATGGATAAATTATACGTATTACGTTGTAAAATATTACCATCTATGTTTTTAAACTTGTTTAGTCTAAAACTACTAATTAGTTATTTCATTTAAATAAAGAAAACAAAATGAAAACAGTTTAAACTGTCGGTTGAGAAGATTTAAATTATTATAGCTATACAGTGTTGCATAATTACCGTAAATTATATTAAAAAAATAGATATTTTTATTTTTTTGAATAAAAGTAGAACATTATAAAGTGCATAAATTTTTACATGATTTACAAATTTGAAAATCAAAAAACTTTAGACTGTGAGTGAAAAATTATTTTGCATTTCAAAAAACTTAATGAAATTGATAAAAATAAGAACAAAACATTTAAAATACATAGCAATCAAGCAATTTCATATGTGTTACGCATGATAATTTTACATACTCTTATATGATTTAATTGCTCAATTGAAGGCACTTAAAAACAGCGTATAAAATTTATACCTGATTGTCAAATTAGTCATGTGGAAGACACTGTGTGTCTCATTTTGTTTTGTTGATAGTTGTCACATTGTTCTTCAGCATGTCTTACGCTTATCTTTTTAAATACATAATTATTGGTGATACAGGTAAAATAAATGTCAATCTGTTTATATATTCAAAATTTATCAGTTCTACCAGCTTTATCAATTCAATAATATACAAATTGTTACGTTGTTTAAATGTTATTTTACGGTTTGTGCAAGATTTCTTTTCAGGATTGCATTTTATTTTACGTGCATTTTCCATAATTAACGAGAGCATGGCACTGCATTCCATAATGGGCAGTTTTTTTTAATTATGTTTTTTTTTATTTATGAAATGGTGGTTAGTTTTTGTTGAATTACACTGTTTTTTGTAATCTTATTTTAATTCAACATAGATTAAAATTTTTAAAAGATTTTTGGCACAATAATAAATGAAAAAATGTTTTAAAAAAAGAATGAATTTGATTTTTTTTTTGAAAAAATGCTGTTGAAGGAGTTGGAAAGTCTTGTCTTTTGCTTCAATTTACCGATAAACGTTTTCAGCCAGTACATGATTTGACAATTGGTAAATTTGCGATATAATTTTTCAGTTTTTCTTTTTTTTTAATTGATCGACGATTGTAGGCGTTGAGTTCGGCGCTCGAATGATCACAATCGATGGAAAGCAGATAAAGCTACAAATATGGGATACGGTATAGTTGTTCTTTTAGTACTCTCAGCTTTATTGATCAATTTTTAACGGCAGGCTGGCCAAGAATCTTTCCGGTCTATAACGCGTTCATACTATAGAGGTGCAGCCGGCGCCCTACTTGTTTATGACATCACTAGGTACATTGCAATTTATTTTATTTTATTTTAATTTAATTTTTATAATGTGAAGCATTATTTGGACTTGGGATAGATTTGAATGGGAGCAAAGCTCATATTTTCATCATCTTTAAAGTGCAAACAGTACAAACTAAATGTGCACTACATTCAAGCTGGTCATAGTCGATATGGCAATGTTTAATTAAGTAATACCGTATGACAGGGTTGACGTTAACAGTAAACAACCCAACGAGCGCGTCTGTGTTATTGCTTGCCGATGTTCAGTTTTGGCTGATGGATGTGTAATGTGGTCGATTGATTTTTATTGACATTGTTGCAGAATTTTCAATGCAACTTCAATGTAGCCTAATCGCTAGTAAACATAATTTTCTAGGTTTTCAATAAATTTCTTCAAATTTTAGAAAATAAAAGAAAAGTAGACAATTTTAAGAGAAAAAGCAATTCAATGATTCAAGTGTGCAGCATTGACTTTTAGCTTTAATTGTGTATTTCAATTTTGGAAATGACAAAGTTTAATATTTATTTAATGTAAAATTTTATGCGGAATAAATAGATTGTAAAATATGTATTTTATTAGAATTGTTTTCATTAATCTTAAAATTATAAATTGTTTTTACTAAAATAAAATTTATTCACTTTCTTTTTATTTGCAGAAAACTTTAAAAACTGTGAGGAACTTTTTGTATCTATTTTGCGAATATATAGAAATATATTCTTATCATTTTGATAATATATCAGTAAAATTATTATTCATAAATGCATGGATGGATTGATGAATTAGTGTTGAACTGTAATTTATTCTGTCCTTAGTTCTACACGAGGTAAATGTGATATCGTTGCTCAAATATTTCTCACATAGCAATCACGAGAAGAGATTTTATTGACTAGAGCAAAACGTCCGATCAGTGACTGCATTTCAGGTTTCTGCAGAAGACAAAGTTTGCATTGATTGAATGGGGGAAAAAAGCAATAATAAAAAAATGTCATTTCATTCATTAATGAAAGAAAGTCAGCTTTTGAGATGACCTACAAGCGTTGTTCTCTGCTTACTGTAAAGCACTTTTTCATACTGTTTATTAAAAAGTGTATTTTTAATGTTTGATTAATTAAAATTATTTTCAGAATTAATAATTTCTTTTTTGTTTCGGGTGGATCTGTTTGAAGGTGCTTTTAAAGATCGTATGTTCAATTATTATTATATCATTGCTTAATCAACGGCAGTGTTATATATATATATATACAAGAATCAATCGATAGCTTACTTGTGCGAGCTGTGAAATTTGATTATTTCATCACAGCAGATTTTGTTTTGGGAACTTTTTTTTTAAATTGAAAAATTTGATAAATTGGTGGAAAATTCTTCAGCCTAGTTTGTTATTGAAATTTTAAAAAATTGATTTTTCTTAATTATCTTGTTTTTGATTTAATCAAGTAGTACTGTTAGATTTGAATTAGAAAGAAAAAAGAGTATAATAACGCGTTGTATTTTTAAAGATATTTTCAAGTATACTGTAGCTGATTAAATTTTTGTTTTTATACAAGGACAGTTGTAGTAGTAATAGTAGTAGTTTTACTGTTTTTAAGTAGATAAATATTTTTGTCAGTTTAACAAGGAATTTATGAAGGATTTATCCGTTTATTTAGTTGATTTATAATTCATATTAAAAAAAATATTTCTATAATGATTGATAAGTTTTAATTGTGTGAGGATTTGCAACTGGATGAATGAATGTTGTACAATTTGTTTATTAATTGATCAACTTTATGTCACATCTTTATCTTATTCTTTCATTAAATTGAAATATATTTTTTTATTGGTTGTTTATGTTGAAAAGTTCTACTCATTTAGACGTGATACGTTCAATCATTTGACTTCTTGGTTAGAAGATGCGCGCCAGCATTCCAATTCGAACATGGTTATTATGCTAATTGGAAATAAAAGGTTGATTGTGATTTTTACTTTATAATTTCTTGTTTTTTTATTTGATTTTTTGGTTAAGCGATTTGGAAGCAAGACGAGATGTGAAACGCGAAGAAGGTGAAGCATTCGCCAGAGAGCATGGTTTAATTTTCATGGAAACTTCTGCGAAAACAGCTGCCAACGTGGAAGAAGCATTCATAGATACGGCAAAAGAAATTTGTCGTAAAATTCAAGAAGGCGTATTTGATATTAACAACGAGGTAGATGTTCAATTTTTATTCGCAGAAAAAAGAAAAAAATTTGCTTTTTGTTTCCCTTTTACAATTTGATTGAATTCAGGCTAATGGAATTAAGCTTGGACCGCAGCATTCTCCAGGAACGCCAAATTCTCCCGGCTCACCGCTTGGACGTGGGAATCAATCGTCAGGCTGTTGTTAAAAATAAGCAAACAAAGAAAATTATGCTTCGAATAGCTTTTTTTTTTTCAAATTATAGAACATGATTCCAAACTTGGATTGAAATGGTTTTTCCATGTTTTTCTTTTTGATTCAGTGTTTCAAATGTGCTTTGTGCTTGTCGGTCGTCCAATACATTTTTCTTTCTTACAATTTTTTCCACTTTCGTCTTTGACAGTTTTGCTTTCAATTCTTATTTATCAAATGATTTATTATAACTTTCTATTGTTTTTCTTTGATGCATTCTCATTCTGTAACACTCTTCAAAATCAGTGAAAAAATTACACCTAACAACTATATATTTGTAACTTTTTTTTGTTTGTTTGTCGTGATTATGTTTGTTTCTGATTGATTATATATATATATATATATATATTTATATATTATATGCAATTTTATTATCAGTTGTGTATGCTATACAGCTATTGTATTGTGATGTTTTTGGTTGTAAAAAAATCTTAATTGAGGTACAGTGCTACTTCTTGACTGATAGAAACCATTTTTGTGGTGATATTGGACAGTATTTTGCGATTGGTATTTCAGCTTTAGGTTTTCTTCTTTTTTTTTTTGGTTCACATAAATATAAATTATTTATTCGCATTCTGATAATATATGGGCTTTATAGTAATAAAAGAAGATCATAAAAGTGAAATTTGGTTATTCTTGTTGATCTGATCGTTAACAACGAATTTCATTTTGAATAATATTTGATGCTTCCAGACTTGTCATTTGTGCTTTTTTTTCAGTTGTTCAGTTTTACGTACTTCTAGCGTGAAGAACCGAACACTTGGACAAGATGTCATTATCGAACATTTGTTTGAGCTTAAAAGTTTGCTTTATGAAATTCATGTTCAGTTATTTATCTTTTGCTTCTTTACTTTTATAATTTTCATTATAGTTTATGCGACCGACCAAATTGAGACTGGAACGAGAACGTGGAGAAGCGGATAACAAAACGTTTTGTTAAGCAAAGTTTTTCAACTGTTCAACTGGATGATGAGGTTTTTAATTTTTTTTAAGAGAAATTTATGTAAAACGACAAAGCTTTACTGAAATGGAAGATCTGCCGAGTAGTCGATTCTCGTTTCAAAGTTTCAATCCGAAAGTTAAGGTAACTATTTTGAATTCAACTATGATGAAATTATGAGATGCAAATAAGCACACTGATTTGTACTTGATTATCTTTACTTACATATACATATATAGAAATATGACAGTGACGAAAATTGCCAGAACGTGCAACTGGAAGCTCCTGATGAAGTAGATGTGACGTGGCAAGAAGCTGCAAATTAGTACTTACGCGTGATAACATATTTCAAGAATCTTGTCATTTCAATTTTTCTATATGTAGCCTTTCATCAGCAAGACATACGATAAACAGAAAATTCACGACGAAGAAAGAAAGAGAGAAAGAATTGAACCATCAAGATACCGTAAACGAAGGCTTCATACGGCCGAAATTTTGATATGCAATGGTCGACTTTTATTTTATTTTTCTATTAATTTAATGCATTTTCCATTTCTGTGCTCATCTACGATATAATTAAAAAAAATGAAATGAAAATATGTCCACTTTGTTGCTATAGAAACAGCTGAGCTTATGTCATCTGAACAAAAATTCTTAAAAATTTCAGTAGTCTTTAAACAAAATCAAAATTAAAGTCATTAATTTCCAATTTATTTTTTTAGGAAAACAATGGAATATTTTTTCTTTTTTATTTAAATTATTGTTAGAAAAAATTGCAAAACCGCTACAAATATGCTTGCAGTGATTTCCACATTTTTGCTTACAAGCAACATTGCGAATGCATGAAAGTAAACTATTTTTTAATTATATTCTTATACAAAAAATAGAAATAAGTTCAAATAAACATGTCGTGTAGCGAGGTAAGTATGAAATTAATTTTTCTAACAAATAAAGCAAAAAACATATTACACTTCATATGTAAGATTATTTCAACTTCTGAAAACGAATCATTGAAAATTGTTTTATAAAATTAAATAAACTTGGAATAATTTTAAACGTCAATTAAGAGTAAAAGTAAATTTTAATGCAGTTTTTGAATAGGCTAAAAATAAATTGCTACAGTTCTTTCAATTAAAGTGACACAAAGGTAACATTAAATACTTACTGTACAGAAGCAGTACTTCCTTATCAGTTAACAGCTTACGAGTTGTCAAATCGGTTGCTCACTTGACTCACTTCTGATTATTCATGGTGACTTTCTATATTTAAATATTTTATAATGTGTTTTATTATATATAATTTTATTTCAGGGTTCTTTGAGTGCTAACTTCGGCGTGAGGAGTGAAGCCGAGCAAGCAAGAAAATTTCGTTCCTTTTCTTTCTCTGGTAATATATTTATAAATTTCAACTAACTAATAAACGAACTTAAATAAGTAATTTATATTACTTATATACTTTTGTTAATATAACTTATCCGTGAAAAATCCATTCGGAGGGGGAGTGGGGATTGAGCTGTTGCTTTGTATATAACTAAGAAGTGTAAAATGTTAAAAATTTATAAATATCAATTGAAGACACATTTTTAAACTGATTTGAAGATTAAAAATTGTTATTTTATTTTGTTTTTATGAAGCGCTTTCTTTTTTTTTAGGACATTTCAGATATAGTTTTTTGTTATTTCGAATAGCTAATCTTTCAGATACCTCAAATTGATAAAAAATTGAAAATCAGACATCATTGAATCTTATTTCATTTATTCCGTAAAATAAATTAAATAAATGTATGGAATTTCAAATGATTGTTTCGTTGTTATGATTAATTCTTGACTATGAATTTGACTGTAATGTCTATATGTTAGATAACTACTGCATATCTGGTGAATTGTAATTTTTTCTTTGAGGATGGTCTTCTTGACTGCTATTATCAACATTTTTAGTCATTTCTGGCAACTGCTCAGAAATTTCAAAGTACAGCGCTCAATATTTTTATGATAGTTCTCCACATTTTGTATTCAGCCAACGAAGCGGTTGGTAAGATCGGTGAATTTTCTTTATCATAATTTTTATTCGTAAACTGTAGAAACTTTTAGTGTATAGTGTTTAACTTTTAGTGTTTGTGTGGGTGTGTGTGGGTGTATTTGACTGTGTGGGTATGTGGATATTTGAGTGTTTGTGTTGGTGTATGTGTGTGTAGCGCATGAAAGTTTCAAATAACAGGAAAATCTATCTTTTCTGAGGTTACATACTAACTTATAATTAACATAGCTTTTTTGTAAGTGAATGCTCACTTTACACTGCTTGGAATTTTTGTTTAGGTCGCGTAACATCATTTGAACGTCGGACAACTGCTTACCAATGCGATCAAGTAAGCTTTGGAAACTGTCATTTAACTGCCTTTTTGTAAATTAACTGGGCTTTATTGTTGAAATATTTAGTAAACCAACAGTAATTATTTTTAATATTACGGCTTTATGAAAATTCATTCAAATTATTTTCAATATATTTCTGATCCATGAGTTGTTGAACTTTTTACTTCTATTCTTACATATATATTATATTACTGTTACTGTCCTCATGTACACCATTATATGTATTCACATTAATTGATATATAATTATTAGTAAATCTCTTTTTAATTTTAGAACGAGAATTGTAAAACGAGTAATCATTTCTCAATATCCGGAAATTCATACTCTTCACCAGGTTAGTCATATGCATGTTAGTTTTCTTTTATCTTGCTTGTTTCATATTCAGATTTTTGTAATTTATTAATTATTAAGGTGATGTGTTTCTTTTTCACTTTTGTACATTTAAAGCACTGAAATAAACTGCGTTTTGTTTTTAACACTTAGAAGACTGTTTTCTTTGTTTCTTTTCCAAGTATTTGCAGCTTTGGTTAAGAGAATTAAAATGTATGTTAAATCAAAAGTTGCTATTTATGAATGAATTTTATTTTACTTTTAATTTTTTAATATATTTCGCAATAATAAATAGTATGTTTGATAGACATAAATTTTGCAATGATTATAATTGTTCAGATTAATATTTGTTCTTTTTTCAATACTAGATTTACTTATGGACGCCAAAATAGCGCAAGAATGCGAGGCTGCCTTTATGAAGGTAAGTTGCTCTTTGAAAGAAAGCATCGTTTACAAAATGCTTACTTATTATTTGATATTTTAAAACAGTTTACTTAAAGAAATTTTTCAAATTATAATTGATATACATTAACACTTATTAAAAGATAATTCTCTAATTAATTTGATGAAAGTAAATACAATATAAAGGCGTATTTAAAATTTTATGTAAACACTGATAAATATTTTTGAATTTAAAAACTATATAGGTGAACAGCGGACGGACAAAGCAGAGCCCTGTTTACAGAACTGATGCCTCTTTTGCGTCCATTTTCCAGCCATATTACATCACTTGCTATTACGTCAAGCACATGCGCAGAAAACGCAAAGCTACGTGGGAGCCAGAGCAGTAAATACCTCAGGCATTTTTTATCTGTCATGTCATTTCATTGGTGATTTAAATAAATAAATAATTTCATGTCTTCATGCTCAGTTGTTTAACTTACATATGATTTAGGTTTTATAAAAAGAAATTTACATGTGGCAGGAAAAAATAAGTTATTTTTTCGTCTTTCTTAAAATGTATCTTCATTAATAATTGAAATATATATATGGAACAAAAGGCTTAAATTTAAGTATAAATATGCAAATGAAATTTCATTACTCGTTCATACGTTTATTAAATGTTTTGTTCATTATTATTATCCATAATGTTATTCATTTTCCGTATAAAGAGTAAGGCAAGTAAAAGTATTCAAGGTATTTATTTAATTTTAAAAAAATATATTAATTTCCAGGGAGGAGAATGAGTAATTATTTAGCTAAAATTGTCATCCTACATCGAATTGAAATGTAAATTAAATACATGCATTGTGAAGGAACAAAAATGTCTTGCAAATATGACTGCGCAGTGTTTCTTGTTACATAAAACTAAGCGAACATTAAGTTCAACAATAATAATTTGTTTAAAAATTTAACAATTAAATAAAATAACATTATTTCTGAAATATGCATTATATATTAATGTAAACTGGCAAACTCATAGAAAGATATAATAATTTCATTTATTCAGTCATAATGTTTTAACATAAATTTTGTTCCCAATCAAATTTCAGATCTTTATTTATTTATAACTGAAATGCAATATAATTCACATGAACAACAAATAGCAATTCTTTATAATTTATTTTAAATTTTGTGCCCTTTCTGACGAAATGGAGGTAATCTGTCAAGTTCTTCTTGTCTTTTCTTCACCGTTAGTTTCGCATAAGCTTCTTTTGCCTGATGTACCTCATTCAAACTTTGAATAATTCTTCTCTGTAAGTATGTAGAATTATTTCATGATTTCACCATTATTTTAACATTCGCATTAAATTTATTACTACAGTTACTTCCATTCCCAAAAAAAACATACCGCTAAGTTTTTTTGCATCAAGAGACGTTTCCTCTCAGCAGTATTCATTGGTGAGGGCTGACCACCTAAACTAATATGATCAATTTATATATCTCAAATAATTTGAATAATCACCACCTGCATAAGACCAATCGGGTGATTCTAAAAACTGATCAGCTTTTGCCCAGTGACCATTAGTAGGCTTTCTGCAGAAAAACTTTTTAAAAATAATTTTCACGTGGAAAACTGAAATACCTGAAGGTCCAAAATCTATAATTTCTAAATAAAGAAAAATAAACGGGACTAATACTCTTCATATTTTCATTGCAATACCGAAACAGTTCACTATTTATGATGTTCAAGTACAATATTTTGTATGGTATGGCATTTGGTAATCTCAGCAGTATTTTTTAATAATGGAATTTAATAATTTATTTAATAATTCCAGATGAATTAGGTAATTTTTTATATAAAAAACTGTTTTATTACACATCTGTAATTTTTTATTTCAAACAGTTGCTCTTAATGATCTTTCTCTGATTGAATTACTGTATAGTGCATTTGTGAAAAAGTACTCATGCACAATGCTATTTGCAAAATTACAATTTAAATACTGCTTACTTTCTTGTATAATTCTCTCGGCAGTGACAATTCTGTTGTGTGAACATTATATTTTTGAGATTGTTTTGAGCAGTTGCTCGTGGCCAGATTCACAAAATGAGAATACCTTAAAATTTTTTGTATTAGCTGATACTCATATTCTTGGTGACTATAAAGGACATTGGTTTGACAAACTGCGTCGGTTTGTATTATATGCGAATTTATAATTTAATAACTATTTATGCTCAGGTGAAATTTTTGCAGTTAAATGATTCTACACTAAAGAATAGATTATACTGTTTGCATGTATAAAGTGATATTACTTATTAAATTGTAATGTAAATCAGTATATTTGTTTTATGAATATCGTTTTACATTGACATCAATACATTTATGGGTTTAAAATAAATATTTTTAGTATTTGAAAATAATTGTATTAACAGTTGCATTCAAGTCTGAATAGTATTCAATTGTTTTATCATACCGTTAAATGCCATATCATATCATGAAACCTGAAAGTTTCCTATCTTAAATTTTGCAACTGTAAAATTATTTTGCTAATAGAATAATGAACTTTATCATCTTTATCCTTGCATTGATTGAGATTGTTCAAATTTGGAAAATGTGAGCAAAAATAATTTTTATATGATTTTAATGGGAAAATGTTGTTTTTTTTATATTGTAGGGAATGGCAAATGAAAAAATGTTTTCAAACAAGTGTTCGGTTCTTTAATCCTGACGCAGTGTTTGTATTAGGTAGGTATTTTGTACCTATGCGCTGCGATAGTATATTTTATGCTTTATTTGAGATGAAAGTTTGTGGTTTTGAAAATGATGTACGTAAATTTAAGAGGGTTTTTTGATAATGCAATCAGCAAATGTAACTGATTGTTAAAATGAGTTCAATATTTTGAATTTAAATTCCAAAACGGGTATACTGTATTTAATAGAAAATGTTGATTTTCAGAGAAATGATTTGCTTATTTCACTTACTTTTTATAAATTATTTTAATATCGAAGATTTATTTGTTGTAGACTTTATTTAAAAATAACGATTTTGCTTAACGTTTTTCTTCTTGAAATTATAATGAAATACCAAATGTGAATGCGAAGATGAAATGAGAATTGAAAAAATACATATTCAAGCATGCGAAAAGAATATTCAACTTGTGAATATGTATTTGTTGTTTTAATTGAATATTCAGTTTGAAATTTAAAATGTTTACTGTAAACGTGCGATTGCAAGTTTTTGTTGCATTAGTATTTAGCGTTGTGACAAGTGCACATTTGAAGTTTTAAAATTATTTTTTGTAACGTTTAGGTGATTTGTTTGATGAAGGCATGTGGAGTGATGAGAAACGTTTCAAAAAATATACGAATGAATTTTATGATATTTTTTTTGCAAATTCGACGCCGTTATATGCTGTAATTGGAAACCACGACGTTGGATTTCACGATCAGTCTGCTTTTATTTTTTAATACGCGTGCTATTTGTGATTGTTTGTTTTTAAATTTAGGTTGCATCCGCTTCGATTAATTTGGTTTTATGATGCTTTTGGAATGGATATTGTTGAATTAGTCGTTTTGAAGCGTTACCCGTTTATCTTGGTGAATAGTATGGCAATGAAAAATGATCAGTGTATTTTTTGTTCTGAAGCAGTACGGATGATCACTTCTCTTAATCTCACTCTGCAGTGTGCAAAAGTGAATATTTCTCTGCTGATTTTATATGTGTTTTTCTTTTAATCACTGGCTATTTTAGGATGGAAGAAAGGGTAATTGTTATTCCGGAAATATTACTGACTACATAAAGCCCATAGTGATGCAGGTAAACAAAACTTTGCCGAATGTACTGGCTAAAGGGGTGGTATAATATTTTAGCATTTTCCAATGTTTCGAGAATCAGATGCTTTGTGCGATGAAGTTGATGAAGCGCCGTTTGACCAGAAGCATAGACTCATGTTAGAAGGAAAAGATTGTTTGTCTAACAAATCGACACATTTTGTACATACATTGAAAAACTGAACAATACAACTTATTTATTTTAACAAAATATATTTTGTTTAGTTGTTGGAAATTCTGCAACCCCGTGCCGTATTTTCAGGACATACTCATCACGGTTGCAAGACTCTTCATAATGATGGTCAAGTTCCGGAGTGGACTGTATCATCTTATTCATGGAGAAATAAAAACAATCCTGCATTCTTAATGGTAAACGTTTTATTTAATACATCACTTATTAGTAATGACAAATTTTAATAAGTTATTTATGAAGGAATTCTTTATTTTTTTTTCTGTAGCCGAACTGTAAGAGTAATGAGTACATTTTACGAACGAAGAATATACTTGTAACATGATTTTCTCTTAATCATGATAATAGAACTTGCATTATTAACTTTTCTAAAACAACACATATGCATTGCATTTATAAAAATGCGTTGAATTTGAATGATTGTAATATGTGATATGATATTTAAAAAAAAAGAAATGATTTGCACATTGTGCATATATACCTTTTTTCTAGGTAACTGTGACTGATAAAGATGTTTTGGTCAATAAATGTCAACTACCTCGTGAAAGCACGGTGATAATGTTTTATCTGATGTTGTTCACCTTTATCATCATCTCTTTGATTTCATCTTTGACAGTGAACATGCGTCCTTTCAGAAGGAAAATCGGCACTTTTAATCATTCAGTGTAAGTAATATATTGGTTTTGAATGTTTGTGTTAAAACATTAATTTTTCTTTTTTTACAGAAAAGTGGATTAATATTATACACTAGATTTTAAATACAGCCCGGTCATCTCGGGTTTTTGAACATGAAAACAATGAATCTGCAGCATTGGCATTGGTTTTTAGGAATCAGCTTTGAGTAAAATTTCTTCTACTTAAAACGTTAGTAAGATTATGAACGATTCGATAAAATCCACATTTGAGAAAACGTAATCAATTAAGCTGTGAAGTGTGAGAGAAGTATTTTCAAGTATTTCACATCATCAAAGCATATATGATTATAAAATGTTTTCAATTTTGAAAATGAAATGGTAAGATAATTTGAATTGAAGTATTTTGATGATCGATAATAGTTTGATATTTTTTTAATATTAATTTGCAGATGTTTTTGCATCCACTTTTGCATAGTATTTTATTTTTTCACTTTATTGCTCACCTCAACACAGAGTGACAATTGGACTAATTTTTCATCGTTTTGGCTTTTCTTATTGGCATGAGTGATCATTGAAACAACAGCGCAATAGCTTTTCACTTTACAGTTAATGACAGCTGACGAGATTGGATTAAAGCAATGGGCAACGCATCTCCAAAGAGGAAATCTGGTTAAAACTTTCAAATATACATATTGAATCTGTTGCTGACGAAGTCGTATGGCGTGTGTTTCTTGCGAAATGAAAATTTGCTTTATTGACATATGATGTGAGTACACCAACAAAGCAAGATATCTTCTGAAATCAATTCATCTCCTTAAGGTAAGGAAAAAATATTTTTTTCTTCATAATGTAATTTTCAATTTTAAAATAAGAATTCTGCTTATGGATTTTAGTTATTCGAAAAACTTGCAAATTTGTTTCGTATTCTGTTTCATGCAGTTATTATATTTATTTAGTGAGATTTAATTGATAAGCAATAGCCTTGCATTTTGTGTGACGCTTAAACTTGCGTTACGTCATTTAGTAGTTGGTGCATATTTGCATTTCATAGGCATGTTTTTGAATATATATATATATATAATATAATTTAACAAGAGTGGAACTTTTAAGTAAAGATGTCCATTTTAGCATGATAAGCTGTGTGAGAGCTTTTAAGTTTGATTGTTGAGAATTTTGTGAGACCTTTTTGAAATGTCGATTTTCATTTTTAACCGCTGCGTATTCAATGAATGCGATAAACTTTATTCATATTTAAAGAGCGGACACTTTTGAAAGCGGATCAAGCTTTGCATTTTAGATGTGTTTGCTTTTTTATGATTTCCATTCTCTAGTTGTTAAATTATCATTTTGTTTTTGGTTAGGCTGTTCTTCACTGATATGATAAAATACATTTTTACTTACGTAACCTGAGCTGTTTCACGGAAGCTACACAATTAGTAAGATTTTGACGGTAAGAAACGTCGATATTGTTAATTATTTTTATTTTCCAATTCTTTTGTTGTTCACCATATCACACATGTTATGTAGTCCGGAAAAAATCTAATACGTGTTGTAATTTTGATAATTGCTTTTCATTGCTATTATCTTGTAATTTTCGCGAAACAGTGCAACACTTTTCGAAATGGAAAATGAAAATTTTTTTCTACTGTAAAATTAATAATGGAATGTAATAAAATAATAATTCTAGCTTTTTTTATAAAAGGTTTGCAAGTTTCAAGCATTATAATATTGTAAATTGTATAGGTTTATTTTAATTTTATTTGTTATAAGCAAATTGTTCAATGTTTTCAACTTTCCATTAAAAGTTTAAAGTTTCTTATTATAAACCAGTAGCCATTCGAAATAGGACTGATTTGAAATATTTTTATTCAATTAAAATCCAGCATTCTGAATTTGAATTTTTGATGCTGATGGTTGGAATATAATCGGACAGCTACTTTAATGACTCTTTTCATCTAGTATGTCTTCAATATAAAATTATAAAAATCAAGTAAAATGTAATGATATAATGATGTAATGATATAATGAATAATCCAATATTAGAGACATCGAAAACAATAATAATATAAGTTATATTTAATAATAATAATGCGTTGTCATTATTTATAATAAATTGACTTGGTTGATGAATAAGTTTATTATTTTGTTATTCTAATTTTTCATGTTGTTAGAAAAAATGTATATGGAAATGATTGGGTACTAAGATTATTTACATTTTAATGTGGTTATATGGAATTTTATTTTGCAAAAGATTAGCATATGATAAACTTTTAATGCTAATGATGATCAACATTTATACCTGACTTTAGTTACTCATCATCACTAGTTTTGGATATTGTAAAAGATAAATTCAATTGAAAAATGTGAAACGTATTCGTGGCATGGATATTATTTCTTTTTGTAGAAACCTCTTCTAGTAGATTTAATTTTTTGTCAACTGTTCGCTGATGATTGACTGCAGGACAAATGATTGTTTATTATTAATAACTAAATTTACATAAGTAATAATAATTATTTTTCTTTTATTTGATTTTAAATACCATTATGATATGTGATTTTGAATTTTGGCCTTGAGAGGTGGATATTTTCAACTTGTTAGATTATTATTATTATTCACCATTGCGCCTTTTTATAAGTTTTGGCTTGAACGTCGACGAGGGGAATTTGCTTTTTCCTTCTAGCGAAGATCGATTATTTTCCAGAAAGTTATGAATTAAGCTTTTGCTGTTACTAGAGTTTCGTCTTAGTGGCCGTTGATCGCTTGGTGCTAGTCTTGCAATTGAATTTCTGTGAGCAATCTTAGACAGACAAGCAGCAATTGGATACGGACCAGGGGGTGGAGTTGAGGCAACGAAATGTACGGAAATTGGAGTCGGGTTGAAAATTGGCGGCTTGTTTAAACTAGCGCCGACATAGATCCATTTTTGCGCTTCGTTGCTTGTTTTCATCTAGAAAGACATTAATAGCAGCAGCTTGTATGAAGAATGTATTTGCTTGGTCACCACTGGCCATTGTTTTTGCATTGATTTCCTGTGAAGCATGTAATTTTGATACTACTAAGCTTACTGTTGAAGTTCAACAATTGGCCTCCACAGTCGACCGACCGTTCACATTATTATGCTAAATTTAACTAACACATATGACGCAGTTCACCAGCAAAATATAGGCTTATTTGTTTTCTTTGAGAATTGTAAAATCGAATCGACACATTATTTGCCTTTAGGTATGACAAAATTTGCATGCTTTATGTATACGTAAAACTGCTACTTCAAGATAACATTCAAGAGTCCAGAAAGTATATATATATATATAATAAAGCAGATGAACTTTATAAAATAAATTGATAAATTTTTACAAAGTTGTCGATTCAAACTACATATTCAACACGAAGAGAAATGAATGGTTTTCTAGCATCGTTTTTTATTGTATTCTCATTATTCAGATGCTTCAACTCCCGTAATAAAATATATTCGACATAATTGTTCATCACAGTTCATATAATTTTTCATTTATGGCTAAAGATGCGATTTTTTGATTGCAAGCAGAGTGAACTCCAATTTATGGCTTATTTCATAGAAAATTTAATTTTAATTTGTGGAATACGTTTTTGCATTTTGATCAACTGTAATTGTAAAGTTGTTTTTGTGGATTTAAGAATTGTAGAAGTTGTTGTAAAAAAATTAAACTTCAGTTTAGTTCATTTGATGAAAAAGTATTGTGTGTGTGTGTCTGTGTCTGTGGAATACAATTATTAGAGAACTTTTTTTTCAAACAAGACAAATCAATTATCAATTGGACAGACAATTAATACATACGTCGAGCACGTTGTTTGATTAGCATGAAAAGTGTTCAATGATGTGCAAAAGCGCGATGTTGTTACATAAATTTGCTATGCTCGAGTTTCCTTCAAATATTTCTTAAATATTCCATTGAATGTGGAAAATAGAAATTGTTTAATAATGTGATTCTCACATTCAATCGCACCTATGTCAATCATTTAGCATCAAGTGACGAGCTTGAATCAGCATGTGCAGGTGTACAGCTTAATCATTGATTATACAATCAACGCTCTTTCTCTCTCTCTCCCTCTCTCCCTCTCCCTCTCTCTCTCTCTGAGTGAAACGAGAAAATATGTTCAACTTTGCGGAGCAATGAAATCTTTTCAGTATGAATTGTTGAATACGTTTTAAAAACAAATTTAGCATAATTTTTTTTTAATAAATGCAATATCACATCTTTTATAGTTATTATATTTATATTGATGGAAACCTTCAACTGTGTATATGCATTCTTTATTTCAAATTTTATATCATTTTATTTTATTTTATTTCAAATCTGCATTTTAATCAAGCATTTTCATACCTTGAGTTGCGTTGAACAGTTGACTAGCTCTTGATACAATGTTTAATTTTCTTAAATGTTTTAGACTGATATCTGATAGTCAGTAGATGAATTTCATTTATGAATAAGCTTTCGTGAAGATGTTGTTGTTTCAAAATGGTTAACTCTTCCTTTTGGTTTCACATTCATTGGCATTTTAAAAAATTATTTTCATAGCCTGAAATTATATTCATATTTAACAATACGGAGTTTAATTTTTTTTTACTGCCATATAAATTGAAACAAAGTTCATAGGTTCAGTTCAGTTAGATTTGAATCTTTGACATTTTTTTTACTAATTCCCTTTCCACCATATATATTTTTATGAGATAGTAATCAATTGTTATTCTGTATGATGCGGTAAAAAGCTTTAAACGCATGCATGCTGTTAAAATGCAATCCATTTGCTAAATTAAATTTCTTGCAACTTTTTGCTTGCAAGCAACTTTGCCTACACAATTGATTTTTTAAGAATTTTTAAGAATTCAAATTTTAATTAATTTTTTGAGATTCCTGAATCCACAAGTTACATATTGTTTGACACTGTTTATACACTGATATTACTTTTTTTTTAATGTAAATCATTTTATCATGGTTTGGTGTTGAAAAAAATTTGAAAGTTATAGCGATGGACTACAACAAAATGCAATATAATATAATTTTTTGCCCCTAAAATTTATGCTCATCCATTTAAATATATTTTAATTATTCATTTTAATGTTCATAAATTTAATTTTTATAATGTTTGAACATGCACAGCAATTAAAAACAATGAGAGCAGTATTATTTTGCTGTTTCTACATTCATATCTTGCATTGCACTTTGTAAATTTTTATTGTGATGTATTAATATTTTTTTTCCTGCTTTAATACTTTAAAAAAAAAATTTTGCGTTTACTTCAGAACTTTCCTTTTCATTTGACGCATTGTTGAATTGTAAAAAAATTTCTTTTCAATCTATAATGAATTTGAAGTAGTTGAAATGAAAGCGGCGCATTTGTTAGTTGTTTTTGAGCTATAGATTCAACATGAATCATCAGATCAGAAGAAAATGCCAAACATTAACAACATTGTTTAAAGCGTCAGTAAAATGAAAAGTAAGTAAATGTGTATTTTTAGTGTCAAAAAGGTGTACAGTATTTTTTTTTCTTTGGAAATCAGTTACATTTTATAGTCATATTACAGCGTGACAAATAAAGTGAAAGTTTTTATTGATATTTTATGATTACTTTTAAAACAACATTAATTGATTTCTTTGGTTATGTAATTCAGCAGGCAAAGTGGTAAATGTTAAACTGGCAAGATGATACCTATTGAATGGATTCGTTCCGTAGGCAAAAAAGATACTTAAAAACTCTTGTAACAGCATATCGCTCTGACATATTTGATTATAGCATATTAATTCCTGTGATGTTACATGCTGACTAATATTAGTTGAATTTTTAACCTTTATTGAATTATTGAAAAATAGTTTTAATAATGCATCTATAATACAAACACTTAATTAGCATGCCAATTACATCATCTACTGTCTATAGCTTTGCAACTAATAAGAACCTAATTGAAAACACAATTATCGTGCTAGCAAAGGCTGTGCTGCTTCTGTCTAATTTATTTTCTTTTTCTGTTTTGTTACATATTTTAACTTTATGCAGTAATTTAATAATGTGAAATTAATTAAACGTGCTCGTGTTGTCTTGTATGTGTGTTGTCAAATGTAAAATTTAATTTCTGCTGAACCAGTAAGGCATAATATTCATTGGAGAGCATTTACTTAATTTTTTGTTCTATCTATCTTTATAAATGTATGATTTGTACACGTCGAATAGTACGTGCGTCTTTGCCAATGCCAACGAGCACTTTCTTCATTGTCCAATTCTTTATCTTTTTTATTTGACAATAGCTGTTTTGGAAAGCATTCTCTGTCTGTATCTGTGTTCATTAGCTTTGATTTAAAATCTTGACAATCGATTGAAAAAGCACAATTTCTGTATGCATTTTTTGGTTAAACAATTATTGACAAGTGAAACGAATGATGAACGCAGTTTTCAGTTCAACTAGAGATGTATATTTATTTATTGGACATAATTTTAACGTAGCCTACTTATTCGTTTTGATTGGAGCTGCTTTATTAAGTTAAATGAAATGGATAATGACGTGATGCCTCAGAAATATGCTATAGCAAAGTGTTTCTTATGTTGGCAGAGATGCGGCTGTTTGTCTACTTGTCAGGGTGACATATGCACCTATTTGTTAACAAGCATTCATGACTGTGCTCGTCTTTTCAATTGAATGAGTATATAAAGCATATACTTATTGCCTCTAATGCATATTACTAAAAATAAGTAGATAAACTATTTAAACATGTTTAAATTAATCTGGCTAAAATTTTGACAAGCATTCTGAATTCTTTAAAAGTGACATGGATTTTATGAGGGAAAACAAGAATCTGAAAAACGTTTTGCTGTATTTTAAAAGTATTAATGCACCTTTCGAAATTTTCCACTATGTGAAATAAATTTTTGAATTTCTGCTTTGCGCTCGATGTAAATGTGCAGCTGAAAGTTTTCGATCATAATTCGATCATATTTTTCAATTGTTGTGTATATTCAAAAGTGGGCATGTTTTGTGTATATTTTAAAGTGTAAGTGCAATATATATTTTAACATTTGATTCCGTTAAACTAAATAAAATCGTTGTGTCGTATAACTTTTTTATAAGTTTTTTTTTGCTTTCAATCAGCTTGTATACGTAATGCGTAATGACTAATTTTGCAAAGTTTTAATAAACTAATTTGAAACCAAACATTTTAATGAAGATTTATTTTATGTAATTAGTGAAATAATGTTTTTAATGAAGATGGGAAGCAAATTTGTCTGACATTAATAAGCTGTTTTCAGAATTGTGTGATTGACAAATGCAGTTTCAATTGTTGAATTGCAATGAAAGAATTTTTTGCTTTGGTTTAATTTCAGTGTATTATTTTACTTAATTTCACGTGATAAACTTTTGTGACAAGAATTCATAATTATGAGTTGTCTTATTGTCTTCTTTAATTAATTATAACGGGTGAAAATGCATTATTTATTGATATTTTGATAAATAAAAATGAATACTCTGCTAAAAGTCAAACATGCTTGGGTTAAATAATAGAGTAATAGATAAGCAGCTCATGTATGTGATATGTTTTATATTTGAAGAATAGCTCTTAGAAGAAGAAGATATTCATAATTCGAGTAGATATTTATTTTCGAATTTTGTACTCAGTGAAGCTGTCAGTCGAAATAATTAATAACGTCCTGCATTTAAGGCTGTAGATTTTAAAACAGTTTTTGGAAGATTAAGATAGGCGTGTTAAATTTTTGTACTACAGTATGACTAGAAAAATGTTAAAAGTACAAATGCAGTAGTAGTAATAAAACAAAATAAAATAAAATGATGATATGCTGCATTACAAAATACGAAATGCTATGACGAACAGGGAATTAACGAAAAGTCATTAACCAGATAAATTAAGATGCATTTAGATAAAAATACAATAACACTTCAAAAGTCTAAATTTTTTGGAATTGCGTTAATAATTTCTGTTCAAATCTGTTATTTATTGTCTTATACCAAAAGATTATATTATATATAATTTTAGATTTTATTTTTTACTGTGTGCAAATCGTAATTTTAATACAGGCATTTAGTATTGAATAAAACTACTGCTCTAAATACTGGCTGTAAAAATGTCGATTTTCATTTTGCTGAGATTGATAAAGAATTGCATGCTTTGATTAAATTAAATTTAGCTATCTAGTAAAGCAGCTTGCTAGAAAAATTGCCCAATTAAGAGAATTCACTGCTCTTCGCCTCGTTCAGGATAAATGAGTTGTTTGAAAATACTTTCTGAATGGTGTAGCACCAGGTTTTGGAAATAAAAAAGACAAATTTAAGATTAGCATTTTGTCTGAAAATTGATAGCAAATTGCTTTCTAAATTTGTATATGAGAAGAAAAGGCTCAGTGCAGTGGCTTTAAGCAGCAAATATCTTTTGCTTGCTTTGTTTGTCAAGTAGCAGAGTGAAAAAGTCGAATTATTAATTACCTTATGATTTAAGAGATGACAGAATTAATGTTTTGTATCGTTACTGCAATTTAGACTTTTGCTGCTTTTATTCATACGCTGTTCTGTTTTTGTTCAGATGTTGAGCTAAGTAAAATCTGCATTCGATTTGAATGAAATTGAAAGGAAAATTTAATTAAGAAAACAAAATTGGATCAGCCCCGCCTACATCTACTGCTGAAATCATGAATAAAGTTTTACCATAGTTGAAAACGGTTGCTCTCTATATTTGTTTTAAATGGGAAGGCATCGAAATGTGATGGATGTTTTGGTTTTGTTATTGACTCTTTTTTGCATTAAATCTGTTGCTAACTTAGATATTCTAATGAATAATATTCATTGTAATAGGTAAGAAGTTAATAGTACATCTCTAATATACAATGGAAATGAGCATTACTTTTAAGATGTAGAATTGTTTCATTGAATAATATTTTGATGGATTTTCATGAAGACTATAATTTGTTACGCCAAAAAGTTTTTCCACTCATTTAATATTATTCTTTTGTAATTTTTGTGATTACATTTTTCACGTGCTGTTTGTCATCCTTTTGCTATTTAACTTCGTGTTAAGCAGACTTTCAAAATGTGCTTCTGACTGTGAAATTCGAATCAATTCTTTAAAGATTGCTCAATATATCTTTGTCTTGGGAATTGCACATTTGGGAATTAATTATTATTACTTGCGTGTTTATGAATTAATTTAAACGTTAATAGCATTAAATGTATGGGACGTAAACATTGTGAGAAATAAATTTGTTCCACTATGTATGACTGTATTTTGGACAAAAATTAAGCTAAAGTATTCATATTTATTGATACTAACTGTGTTGCGTCATGTTTTCTGTTTGCAGTACAGTATCCTTTAGCAGAGTGCAAGTTTGATTTCAGTAGTGCATAATGGAAATAAGCTACAAGGTTGCATATGCTGCTACAAAAATTTATTTCATATGTACTTTATTTGAAACAACACAATAAGTTGTCATACAGTGGAAATGAAGAGCGAAAGATTGAATTCTTTGTTAATACAAAAGAAAATTTTCCGCATTAAAATTTTTGTTCTCTCTTTATAATTATATTAAAGAGTAACAAATTTGTGTTTTCATTTAGTTTACAAATTTCACTTCTTCTTAATCCATCTGCAGCGATATGAGCAACAAAAGCGTTTTAAAAAATACGTCTGGTCATCAATTGAGCAGACCTCGGCAAGTGTTATTTGGGGAAAAAACTCCATCTGCTGACTACGGTATGTATTATTTATATGCAATATGGTTTTTAGAAATTATTTATAATTTGTGTGTAATTTAGATGACATCGATAAAAACACTGGGCGAAATGTGCGATACTTTAGTTTAGCGTTGGATAAAGATGAAAATCCTGCGGCATACAGTGAAGAGCAAGAAGCAGAATTGCCTGGTTCATCATCAAAAGAAAATTGCAATAGCGTAGAAACGGAAAGACAATCTCTATCTTCTCCTACGTTGGGTACGGCGCATTTGCACCCTGAGGAACGGAATCCGCTTTATGAGGTCAGCAATGAATACATGCGCATTATTGGTGGCCAGCAAGTTTTCAAAAGTTTGCTCAAAAAGCACAGCGATAGTAGACAGTCATTGCGTAATAAAGCTCCCAATGCTACTGATTTTGCTCTGAAAACTATAAATGAGGCAGAACCAGAAAGCAGAACTTTCTTCAGCGATACAAAATTATCCTTGGAAAGTGATTGGACAGCACGACTGCGTCGACGGAAAATGCTCTTCTATAGACGAATTCGTATCAATGACTATTGTTTTCTGCTAGCATTAGTTGGCATTGGCGTTGTTGTCATAGAAAATGAATTCCACAACACCACTTATGTAAGTTCATTTTATTCGGATACTTGATTCATTGATCCAAAAATGCAATGCTGCACCATTTTTATTTAAGCATATAAAGCATCAATTTCTATTTTCAAGCTTGTGTTTCTAAGTTGATTTTTATATGTACGTCAAAAAGATAAAATAAGCTTGAATTAATATAACTGCAAACTTTTCAGTATTCATTTTTTTTATTTATGCTACTTTTATCATGTTTTCTTGTTTATAGCACTTCTAATCAGAAAAACTCAAGCAGCAAATAAATTTGTTTTGCTTCAGAAATGCTATTTTATTAACTAGCTGTGTATTTTCTTAATTTTTAAGTTTACATTTTAGTGTAATTAGCTAATGTGTGGCAATGTTCATTATATTGCTGTTGAAGAATAGTGCTTGTTATTTATTATTTACTTTATTAAAACACCTTCATTCTTATACCTTATTGCACATATTATTTTGTAATTTGTATATAAGACGTTTTTGGCAAGCAATTGATCAACAAATCATGTAGAGACATAAAAGCAATTTACACCATGTATTGCATATATATAATATATATATATGTTTGCACATGAGGATTACCTGAAAGTGCTGCTTTGTTTTATAGTTTTCAATATTGTCAATAGTTTGCAACTGCATCAGTATGGGAGTGACAGTGGCCTTGATTGTGGGAATAGTTTTGTATCATTCTACTCAAATTCAGGTATCATAGTTTGCTATGTATTCTATATTATACTTAATTAGTAAAACCTTTTCGTTATGTGTGATATTTTATTTCAGATTTCATTGAATCGCACAGGGGCAGATGATTGGCGTGTTGCATTAACCACTGGCCAAATAATTCAACTTGCAACGGAAATTGTCATCTGTTCTGTGGTTCCTCTTCCAGGTATGACTTTGTGACATACAGATATACAGAGCGGCAGAAATTTCAGAAAACAAGAAATAGAAAAAGTAGTGCTTGTTTTCAAGGGTTCAATTTTTGTTATCACGCTCGTTAGGACTGTATTTTATTGAAACTATTCAATTTGACTTTTCACATAATGAAGATTTTTAAATTTTTAACTTGTAATTGATCAGAAAATGTATTCATTTATTCATTCATTCATTCATTCATTTAAATGTCAAGTGTGAAATGCTTTCAGCTGATATAATGATCAATTGGACGGTTGTGAAAGAAGATCGTCTTACGACGGAATCAGTAAAGGCACCATTAAATGCTATTTTATCAGTACTTATGGTTTGTCGTTTGTACTTGCTGGGGCGTTTTATGGCCCTCCGAAGCAAACAGTTTCAAGATGCAGCTACAAGAAGCATTGCTGCGTTGAATAGAATAACAGTGGATTTTGCTTTCATCTTAAAGTCATTAATGTACGAAAATCCTATTAAAGTGTTACTATTATTTACTGGAGTACTTTGGCTGGTAATGGCATGGATGTTCAGGCAGTGTGAAAGGTAAGCTTTATGACATTTCAGTTATTTAAAGCGCTATTCTGTTGCATTCTGATTTTATACTAAAGCCCTTTTATAATATGTGCAGAATTTCAAAGTTCACACTAATGTAGTTAATTATATATGAACACTGTTGTTGTTATTATTAATAAATATTTTATTAGCTGAGCAAATAGATATGATGAAAATTAAAAACTTCAAAATAAAATTTCATTAATGTTTCAGACTGAATAGATTTAATTCATACAATAATTTTATTACTTTTTCAAAACTTCTTAAAATAATTATTAAATTATGCCCTTTTAAAATTTAAATCGTGCATTTAAAACTTCAGATTCAATGGAAATCATGATGAATATTTGTATTCTAATTCAATTTGGTTTGTCATCATTACTTTCTTGTCTATTGGATACGGCGACGTTACACCTACTACTTACTGCGGCCGTGGTGTGTCCATAACAACTGGAATTATTGTAAAGCATTTTTTATTGTTTTAATTTTAAATTAAATTAGAATATTTTTTACAATTTTTTAAAATTTATTACTTCAACAATAAATATTAAATAGGCTTGTTAATAAGCATTTTTTTGAATTTGATTTGATTAACATTAACAACTACTTTATTATATTGAAATTATTTATAATTATATATCAGTGTTCGTGATATATAAGCATTGAAGGAAATGTTTTATTTTATGAATGAATACATGAAATTGTAAGTTTTTTATTGAAAATTCAACTTAAGGGAGCTGGTGTGTCTTCTGCTTTGATCGCCGTCATCAGCCGTCAAATGGAACTGACAAGAGCAGAAAAACAAGTAAACAATTTCATGTCTGAATCGAAGCTAAGTCGACAGGTGGGAAAGTGTTTCCATAAAATTAGCATTCAGTGACGATTTTTTAACTTTAGTGCAAAAATATTGCGGCAAAGGTGCTTCAGAATAGATGGTTCATTCATCGATACAGCCACGGGAAGTCTTCACATGATGCTATCAAACTACGCAATTATCAAAAGAAATTTTTACTCGCTATAAATGAGTAAGTGAAATACGTATATTATCGTAAAGTTACATGCACACACACACACACACACACACACACACACACACACGTATATTACATTATATTATATTATATTATATTATTCAGGAATTGTACGATATATACTTTGAAATGGATACATAATGATAATGATAAATTTCAGTTTTAAGCGCGTAAAATGGGAGCAAAGGAAGACAAGTGAAGAAGGAAATGCTCTTGTTGATGTAGCAAAAATGCAAAAAACAATGCACGAAGCTGTATTTGATATGAAAAAAACTCAAGAAGTTATTCTGAATCGTATAGAGTCATTATGCAAAACAATCCAACTTCTGAATTCTGCTGGAAATCAACATGCTTTCAGTGCCCGGTCACCATCGTAGAAAATGATCCAAGCAGCAGCAGATGAATATTTTTAAATATAAACGATTTGATGCCATAATTATAATTTTTTGTTCAACAACTTTTTACGCATGCTCTACGAAGTTGAAAATTGATTGCCTCCTTCATAGGCTCTAATATAACCAATATTTCATTCAGTTTAACATGTATGCTTATAATTTTTGCTGATTTTTACATTTTATGAGCAATTTTTTCGGCATGACCAATGAAATTGATACTTTTTAAGTCCTAAACACGTACTTCAGTTCATTATGATCAGTGTCATACGATGTGATATTAATACTTATTTGTTTATCGAGATCTATCTTTTTTGTATGTTTCATAATAAAATTAATTCAAGATAATTCTTTTTGAATAATTATTACGAAATGATTTTCAACGAGAAATGTTTTCTTTCATCCAAGTAAATTAGTGAAATTTTTTATGATTTAGTGTTAAATTTTGCCAAGTTGTTAAATATTATGCCAAAAAATATTTTCAATATTAAAGCAAATCATTGAAAATTACAATAAACGTGATGTTAAATATTTCATTTTTATCATAGAACCTACTTGCTATTACATACAGTATATCAGTTAGGTACCGTATTTATGCAAGTGTTTTGGTATGCGAACGGCTAGGTTGCGTTAAATGGAGACAGGCTAGATGTATTATATCAGCGTCATGTTTTCGATTGCATCATGAAATAGTCACATCTATACCGATCGTCCTACAGTGAGAACAGAATTGTAGTCGTTGATCGGTTGAAGAGAAACGAACGGGTCACTGTACTCGATTGAACGAGTGCAAATAAATAAAGGTTAGTAAACTTCCCGCGACATGCTGACCATTTGCTCATTTACTTAAATATCGAATTAGTAATTTCTCTACTCATCGTGTCTTAGCAAGTCATTTTGCCGTTGAATCATCAACTGAAACTGAAAAACAAATTAACATTTTGAGTTTTATTTCTTAAAAAGACAAACATCATTTGTGATTAAAATCCGAATTAAAATGCCAAATGTGATTCTTTTTTTTGATAGACAGTTTGACAACTGACTTACAAATGGCATTAATAGGAGTGACTTATTCTATGTGACAATAATGCAATGTTTCGTCAATATAATTTGTTTTTAATTATCAATATGGTCGATTTGTCTGTTGATTATAATTTTTGATCAATTTATTTTATTGGTAAAACAGTCGCACTCTTGAAGTGCTGACTAGTAAATGACCGTCATAGAAATTAGTCTCGATAACCACATTTCCGCTGAGCAACCCTGCTGGAAGCATGTGCGCTTCTGGCGCGGCTTCAATCACACTTTGCCACGTGTTTGTAGAATTTGGTATAACAAAACCAAACTCAAATTGCCAACCTAAAGCATTTGAAGCTGAAAATGTTTTGTCACAATTTACATAATTGTAAATAGCGTTTAAATTCAAAAATTTTACTATAAATAATAATAATGACTTATCATAACGACATTTTTTTAAATTAACGTAGATCATCAAACAGAATAGGCTTGTTAATGAAAATAAAAACAAAAAGCTAGTCAATCAGTAATCGTTTATTTTATTAATTATGTTCTAAAGTAATAATGTAAATTCTTACATAACATTCATTTTCGATAATTTTATTGTATATATGTATTTTAAAAAATAAAAAACGCTGAAATCAGATGAAAATCGCATATGCATTTTAATAATGACAAAAGAAAATTAACAAACTTTATTACATGTATACTTTTATTGCAAATATTTTCAATTTATATTCCATTACAAATCAAAATTTTAGAATAATTTCCCATTGTATAATTAAAAAAATACACTAATCTCGAATATAAATAACTCGGTAGCATAAATTTTCATGTAAATTTTGACAAAACTATTTCTTCTTTTCAGTTACTATAAATTAATAATGACAACACATTTATTTTTTTTTCAAATCTTGAATAAAGTTTACATTCAGCAGCAACAAAAATAAATTTTGTCGTTTCACATTGTTATCATTGCATATTCAAATTAAGTGTATGATATTTAGATTTTTTTCACTGAAATAGATAGACAAATTACGCTATTAATTAACATTATTTAAAAATGATGCGTATTATTGCTACATGTTCAGTATAACTGTTATACTATAACATGTTCATGACCGTTTTACTACAATCCTGGCGTAATAATCCAGTTATGAAGTTTTGCATAAAAATATTTGAGTTATATTTTATTTTACATATATAAGGTGTATAATGTTTGCGGTTTTGATAAATTTGTATAAGAATAACTGATACAATGTTGTTTTTCAACAGTATACTCAATTTAAAACTGTTTTTGAAAATTCTAGGAATTTAAAATCATTAAATAAATTGTAAAATGAGACAAAAACTATTTGCGAATTTTCTTTTTTTAAATCTGTTTGTTAAATTCAAAAATACGGCAACAGACATACATACACATGTGAATAACAACAAATGCATTGAATGCTTACGTTCAATCACTTCATTTTTTAAGTAAACTTTTTGTTCTAACCAAAATTTTTCCATCTGCTCTGCAGAGCTGAAATTGATTTCACGCGACACAATACGGCATTTTAGAATTTTTTTCGGAACTCGAGCTGCAAAACTGAAAATATTATTCAAGAAAATTGATAATCAAACGTTGAATATCGAACCTTGATGCTCTGTACCTGGCTGAGATAAATCATCAGTACTTTGCCACAAAATTTTTCCTGTCTCTCCATCACGGAGATTCATCCAGTTTCTAAACAAATTATTATTTTAGCCTTTATATTTGCCGTACTGTAAACAATACGCATACAACTTGAATCCTTTAAGAATGTCTGTTGCTCTGGTTGCCATTCTTGCTACACGCAAACCATGTCTGCTGAGTTTACAGATTTTGAAACGACAAATTTTCTGAACTTTTATGACTTAGTAACGTTTAGTAAACGTTTCCATTATGACGAACAAAATCGAAATATTCTTCACCGTTTACACGGTCGCGCATCAAAATCAATATTAGAGCTTTGCTTTTTGTCACTTAGCAACGTAACTTAAATATCATAAACATCTTACTGTCATTATGTGCATTTATTATTTTCATTTTTTACACATAGTTTATGCAGTTATAAATTTACAGAACTAAACATTTCATGATGATTACTTGAAATTTTGAAAAATCATTTAAAATAAATCAAATATTAAAAGAAAAAAATATTAACAAGCAAATATTTTGAAATGAAACTGATTTAAAAATTTTTAATAGCATCTGTTGTTAGCAGTTTTGAGATTTCTGAAGCGGCAGTCAAATTATTGGGTTAATTAAGTGGATAAAATAGTCATCGAAGCAAATACAATTGTGTAAATTATTCTACAAAATAATTTTATTTTGGAATAAGGAAAAACTTTTAGGCTAGATAGTATACTACTAGTTTTGCAAAGCTGTAATTAAATAAGTATAGTAAAACGAAAGTGAAGTTCACTTGTCTTATTATATTAGTTTGAAAAAATTGAATCCATATGCATTAATATAAAAACTGACGATGTCTTCAGCAGACTGATAGAACGTTTATTTGATCCAGCGATACAGTATATATACAATAGCATTACATTGTAGACAACAAACGTTGCGCTTATTATCTAGAATATGAGTGAAAGTCAAAAGTACATTTCTGGTAAATTTATATTCTTTTCTGCGAAGAAAATTTTTAATTAAAACACAACAATTCAAAATGTTATTTCAGCATCTTTCATGTAGGAAAATTTTGTAACGGTACGATCATAATCAAAAGGAAAACGGCCTCTACCTAGCAGCAAAACTTCTGATATATATATATATAATATAGCATAATTGTTTGTCTAGCGGCACAATTACTTTCCTATATATATAGCGTGATTGCGACACTTTGATACATATATGGAAAAAGTGATCGATTGTGGTGCGTTGTTCGTATTTGTGTGCGTGAATAAACGTTGAGAACCAGAGATATGCCTCGTTTGTATGATCGACAAAGGTCTACCGTAACTCAGGACGTTATAATTTATAATGTTATGTTTGACGTTGAAAAGTAATTTTATTTATTTTAAACTGTATTTCCAAATTTATAATAACGGAACAGTACTTTACTATATATTTGTCCAAAACTCTTTATTCAGAACATCATTAGCTAACTTTCATATTTGAAACACTTATAAATAGCTAGATAAATAAAATATATTCAAAATTTTTTAAATTTAAAATTTAAAATCAAATAATAAACTTAAATTTTTATAAAAATTAATTTTTTCATTTATTCAGCAATACACAAATGTTAGTCACTAAAATTTGAACCTGCTTATTTTTAAATGTCTTCTCACAGGATGCAATTAGCGCTTCGTTTATTCTTACGTTAGTTCTTACTTAAGTTTCATATAATTTATACTGAAAGAATTTGAATATTGATTTTTACATGAAATTGTTCATGTAAAACTCTTTTTCAGCTTTTTGCTATACTTATTAAGCAATATTACTGTTCTCGCGTGATCGTATGTTTATTGTTTTGATTGTTTTTAATTGTGGGAGACTGCATTTAAATCTGATGATCATATTAATAGAGTTTTTAAATCTTGAATTTTCTTTTCGATTGTAATGATATTTATTTTGTTTCGTATTTTAAAAAATGTGTTATTCACCGTTGAAATTGACATTTTCTAGCGTTATTAATGCTGATCCATTTCTGATGAAGCTGTTTTGTTTGGAAGATAGTTCTAACATTCAGCCAGTGTTGTTGACTCTTTTCACCATCTCATTTCCAATTTTGCTTCATGCAGGTGAGTTATTTAAATTTCAATTGGATGATATTATAAACATTGTTTTGCTGATTTCTTGTTCTGTCTCTTCAAATTTGCGATATTGTCCTTATAATATGTGATGCAGAATGTGGATTTCGTTGTTTTACTGAAGAAATGACTATTTTAAGGCGCTCTATAAAATGTGTTTGGTGAACATTTTAAATTTCTTTAATATAGTAATATATCAATTGCAATGAAGTTAGTTTTTGTGATTTATATTAAAATTGTCAGGTGTGCTGTATGTTGTTGTTGATAATTAAGAAAGCTTTTTGATTCAAAAAGTTTGCATTTTATTTTTACTGTCTATTATACTTTCATTTATTTTGTTTTATTTATATTCCTCCGTTATTAACTCAATAATGCACATTTTACATAGCACAGTTTTTAACTTTTTAAGCATTGCCATAATCAGACATGCTTGTTTACATTTTTCTGTCAATTTTATATTTTTAATGGCCGAATTATTTATTTTGTGGCTACTTTTTCATTCATCTACTTTTTGATTATATATTATTTTCACACATTTATTAGTTTTAAATATATTAAGGCGTCTGGGAAAAAATTGAATCGATGAAATTCATTTTCTAACATAAAGCATCGTGAAAATTTGAAAAATATTTAGAGTTTACGTTATTTATTGTTTTCTTTTTCAAGTAGGAATTCTGACTTGACATGGATAAAGGTTAGTGAAGGTTCAATGAAATTTATTAGCTGAAGTAAAGATGTCTGGAATCAGCATCTGCTGAAAGCTTATGTTGGATAAAGTTGACGAGAGAGAGCATGTGCACTTTTAGACTTCCTTACACCACTCTGCATTAATGAAATATTTGTATCATTATATTATTTTATGTAGAATACAATTATTTAAAAAACGCAAAAAAGTATTTAGTGATTTTGAAATAACGATCTCGCTTTTTCAGTAAAATAAGGTTTAAAAAGCATTTTCTCTCGCTATCAAGCAGCTTAACTGAGTTTTGAGCGATTAATTTTCGCAATTATGAAAATTAATTTTTTTCATAATGCATTGACAACGTTTATCCCCAATGATTGACTAATTCGGCGTATGCTTCAGAAGCATTTACAAATTCTTTATTTTACTAATATTTTTTACTAATAATTTAATTAATAATAAAATACTAAATTATGCGTGGTCATTAATATTTCTTAAACATTTTTTAAATAAAGACTTGAATTTTTATTCTTTAGAATTGTTTACTTATGTTATTGTTAATGTTTACTATAAAAATTTCATTCTGAATGTTCTGATTGCTCATAAGTTGGAGAAATTACACTTTTGTATTTTGTAATTATTCTTTATCATATTATATATAAGATAGCATAGATGGTTTCGTAGTTTTAATTACAAATTCGGATTGTATAGAAATTAAGTAACATAAATAATGAACAACATCAGCAAATTGAATGTTATTTTGAAAAAATGAAATTCGTAATTCTGATATTTGTTTAAGTTGGGAAATTAACTTCGAATTGAAATTCGAATCAGTTTTCTCTAATTTGTTTCTTGGTGTGGTAAGCGATATTGTCATTTAACTTTGTTTATTTGTAAAATTTAGGCCAGTTGTTTGACCATGAGTTTCATACTGTAGAATATTAATTAAACAAACTTGATCGTCATTGCTATCTTTTGTTATTACTTATTATTATTGTCTTTTTTATTTTAAGTTACTTTTATATTATAATATATATCATATTATTATAGTATATGATAATATTGTATGTTTTGTAGAATTAAAATGTTTTATTATTATTATTTATAAATAACTTGACTCTACGTAATATCTTTGAAATTTTGCTGTTACATTTAGATAATGAGGTTTAAAAGGTTTTCGCATTTTTAAAATTATGATTTTATAATTTATTTTACTGTAATATATTTGGTTGTTTCACTTTTTAGTAAGAATGGGTGTCTCTAGTAACTGTACTGCGTAATGCTTTAAAATGATCATTTTATTTTTATTGTATTATTTTGGAAGTAGGAAATGTTTTTTTTTGTTGTAAGGTAGAGCAGAGTGATGGGATAGTATTTTGTATTTTCATAATTTGACGTCTCGACTATTTTAAGCGTTTAACCTGTGAATGGGATTGCGATAACGATACAGCTTTATTAGTTGATTAGAAGAACCATTTGTATTCATGCGAATAGTAAGGGTTATTTGATAATTGAGTTTGGTTCTAGAATTGTATATAAGAGGAAATTGTAGCAGTGAGCGCAGGTGCACTTCTGAAATGTCAGAACTGAAACATTAATAGCAAAAGTATTTGATGAGTGCATTTTCCATAACCAGGTAAAGAAGTTTGAAATCTTGATATATTGAAAGTGATTAGGTAACGAGGAAGCGTATGTTTTGTTGCTCGTGTTTGAATGCTTATTTTGTACCAGTCTACTATTCTTATAGTCTTACATTTATTAGGGAATGTAATGTGCTATATAAATCAAATATGTATTTGATGAAGGATATATTGAAGGAGAGCAACAAAGTGTTAAGGGCTATTCACTTTTGAAACTTACAATGCAAAAATCATAACACATCAACGATTTGAAATATGCAGTTAGCAGCATGAACAACGAATGTTATAGAATAATTGCACAATGGAAATGGAACACTTTCTATAATATTGTCAGTTTGACTTAACACTCCGTTTTATGTGAGATTATTCAGATGTTAGTAATAATTGTTTTATTTGTTAAAAATTCTATTCTAACTTATGAAGAGAAAATTGATGTGTGTGTGTGTGTGATATGTAAATTTGAAAGCAAAGAGAAATAGAATTATTATGAAATGAGATTGTTAGTTTTATAAATTGGTCAATTTTAATATTGCAGTGCATTGAATATGAACTTTAGTTTTCGATTGAACACTTCTAGATACCTGAACGCGAAAGGACTATTGGTGTGGATGAAGGCTTAAATCGCTTGAAAAATGTAAAAGTTTCATTTCAACTGCCCGTTGCAGCGGCGAATCGCCTGCAGCGTTTGAACGCTCAGGAACCGTCTTGCCTGCGTTCAATTGGTATCTTAGCGGTTCATGTAGGAGGCGAACATGAGGAACACGATGTAGGAAACGATGATGCGCGATTGATCCCTTCATTTTCTGGTGCTACACGTCAGCAGTCTTGCGAAGCAGATTCGCTGGCAACATCTTTGCTCAGACACTGTTATTCAAACAGCATTAATAACGAGACGAATAAAAGAAAGACCGCCGCTGCACACGCAGGAAATGGGCTACAGTCTCGGTCCGTCAGTTCTGCTAAAACATCTGATTCGGGCATCAGTGCTGGAAGCAACAGTCCATTGCTTGTCGGTTTGCTTTTGCAAAGCGGATTTTCTGATGGAACAGCAGAGACGTCATCTGTTAATATTTCTGAAGACCGCAGTTGGTTAGCAGGAAAAGTCGAGGGCTCTGCAGCGCCGGTGTCCAAACGACGTCGTGGTTCAAGAATACGCAAAGAGACCTTAAGCCCTACTGTGCTCAACCATCCACTGAAGCAGCGGCAGCAGCACAGACAGTTATGCGATGATTCTTCTCAGGCTAGGGAAAAGCGTGAGGCGATCATGGACGAAGTGATACAATCTGTCGTCTCTGATATGAAAGCATACAATAACAATAATAATAATAATAATAATAATGATGATGATGATGATGATAATAATAATAATAATGAGAGCGATTTTTCCGTGAAAAATCACGGTGAGCTCGAATCCAATTCAGTAGCTTTAAGCGACGAACAGTCAGGAACAAATAGTAATAATTTTACTGGTAAGTTGTCGTTTTGTTTATTTCTTCCATATTTTGTCGTTCATTTTTCAAATGGGTGGACGTGAAATTGTGTTTTTAAAATACTTTTTTTACACAAGTATTTTTCCTGCGCATGCACATTGGATAGAGTTAATTTATGTTGTAGTTGCATAATTTAAATATCAGTCTTGGTGGTATCAATAGAGACTTGTAAATGAGGACCATTTGTGAGCTTTGGATTTTGTTGTATTTGTGAAATAATGATTAATAAATTTTTTTTTGTAAATTAAATGAATTTTAAAATTTTAACTTAGATTCAATTTATTAATTGTAAATTGAAATTTGCGACATTTTGATTCTATTGCATATGTCGTGATATGAAATTGAGTGCTAATATTTTAGATCTGAATTGTCATGCTGAACAGCAGATGTTGAGCACCGACGCGAACGTTGAACTTCCAAGTGATGCAGTGCAGCTGAATGCGGAAGATTCAGAATCTATGTCGCGAACAATTTTGCCAGCTGATGATCTCAGCCGTTTAGATTCATCCTGCCTTGTTGATTCAAATTGCACATCTTCTACTTTATCAAATGTCGATGGTACAGAGCAGGTCGACAAGGCACAGTTGTCTGCGGATATTGTTCCATCCGAAGATGAAGTAGACGGGCAATATACAATGACCAATGGCGAAAGAGGCTCGACAACGCTCGATGTCCGATTAAGTAATGGACCTGCGCTTGGGGAATTGGAGAACAAAAATGAGGATGAGTTGGCAGCGAACAGCAGCCAAAGCGATGACAACTTTGAACAACAGCAACAGCCTGCAGCAGAGTCGAAAAGCATAGTGGTGACCAATGCTAATGTGATGGTGGATGATTGTTTCTCAGATCGCAACCGTTTTTTATTGCACGCGGTGCAGTCAGATCACGATTACACAGAGCCAAGCTTGTTGTTACGGCATCAAGGGACGACAGCAGGTTGTTGTAGCTACGATCAGCAGCATGAACAGGAGCATGAGCAGGAACAGCAACAGTTGAAATCAAGGCTATCGACCACCGATGATGATGATGATACTGTGCTTCCTGCGATGAGCAGTTTGACTTCAGGATCAGATTCATGCACTGCTAAAGGCCGGGTGCTGGACACTTCGGTCGAACTGCTGTCGGATCAGGGTCAGGGTCAGTGTCAATGGCCCTTGCAGACAGAAATCTCATCTCTTCAACAGCAGAATGTAGGCAGCAGCAGTTAGCGAGCAGCGCGGTTGTTTCGTCTATTATTATTCTTATTTTTTTTCCTTGCTGATGAATAATTTCAAGCCAAAAAAGAAAAATAGAAAAAAACAAAAAAAGAAAAAGAAAAGTCAGTTGCACTTGTTCTCTTCTCTTTTAGTTAGTTTTCCAAGTTGAAATTCTTTTTTGTGCATTAAAAAGAAAAGAAGAAAGTTTGTTTTTCGAAGTTTATTATTCTATTTCATTGCAAACTTGCTTGTATGCAGTTTGCAATTTGTAGCCGGATAAATTTCAAAAATGACTGTTTTCTACTTTTTTTTGTTGTTTTATTGATGTGGGAATTATTGTCGTTGCCGCCTCTGCCTGCCAAGCTGCTAGTTCGTCTGCCTGTGTTGTCATCGGCATTTTGCGCATGTAGCATTTGCTCTGTTCTCATACTGATGAAATTCATTATTAATTAACTTTGTTTTCTTTATTAATTTTATTGTTTGGCGTGAATTAGTGAAATTCATTGAACAATGATCTGATTTTTGTTTTTCTCATTCTTTTCAACCTTCTTCTCATCAACAGAGAGAATATAATAGGTATTTTCTTTTTCTCAGATGTGAATTGTTAATCCTTCTCTCGAATGATCTTGTTTCTTTGATTTTCCCTTTAAATACTTTTTGTATATTGTACAATGAGAAAAGTGTTTCACATTTTCATCATACAATGCGTCAAGCGATTTTGATGATGTTATAATTCAACGGTTGCAGTAACTTTCAGCTACGGATTATAGTCGAATCTCAGGTTCTAGTTCGCCTGACGACATCTGCACGCACAAATGATTTTCCCCTATAACTTTCATATTTCCCCCCCCCCCTCCCCCACACCCCAACCTTCTTTTATTTTGTTCCTTCCTGCAGAGAGGCGACTGGACCAGCTTAACCAAAATTACTTTTCTCATTCAGCTATGATGCTTACTGGTTCTTATCGTTCAAAAGTCGACTGGGCTTCCACGGTGCGCTGTACAAAAACAATAGGAAGCCCTCCTTCGACAGTACGTGTGAACTGGTACAACGAATAAAAATATACATGTTCGTCTTGTGTGTGTGTTTTTTTTCTTTTATGTTGAATTCCATTGATACTGTCAGTTTTAAATAGAACTTTTAATGCCTTTTTTTACTTTTATGCAAAAGAAGAATCTATACATTTATATCACCAACCAACCAACAACCTGTGAAAATTACTCCACTGCTTGCTCTTGCATACTGTTGCAATTGTTGAGGTAAGTAAAGGTAACAATTTTGCTGTTTATTTCACATTTAAGTGAAAGCTGTGTATTTTTTTTGCCAATTATTGCATTTTCTCTTGCATCACTATTGCATTATTGCATCTGTCGGTCTGTGTAATGAATGCATTATCAGATAGATCAGAATAAGATTATTTTTTTAATCATTATTATTTTAAATTATTCTAAATATGCATTTAAATTGAATTGTGAATGAAAATATTTCTTACTTAAGATATTCTTTTTTTACTTGGTTTCTCTTGTCATCAGATAGATTATGTGTTGTTGTAATGAGTTGTTACTCATTCACATACAGTAAAATAACGCAGCAAAAAGTGTCACTTTGAACAACATGCTGCATTTGAACAACAGACTTGTAGCTTAGTATGTAGTGCTTGTAAATGGTAAACAACAAGCAGAGCAGATTAAAACAAATGGACAGTTGAATTTACCGTCAAATTATTTGTTTTATATTTTCTTCTGCCAAACATTTTTTGTATTAATTCTTTTATGATGTAAATGAATTTGTCGATTGTCAAAGCAAAAAGACGCGTGTATCATTCGATATTTTATAAATAAATAAATATATATATATATATGTATATATATATAATTGGTAACTGAAAATCCCTTCTGACACAGCTTTCATCATTAGACAGCAATTAGAAATTTAAAGTTCAGTAAACTTTACATTTGTTGATTTCGATCCGTTGTCGAAAATTTCAACAGCTGCTGTAATTTATTTATTTCATCATAGGCTGCTTCTAATTCGGCTGACATTTGAGTTTCTCTTTTTTTCAGTTTTTTAATATCACTTTTGCAACTCTAAAACATTCTTCATCAAACAGCTATACTGTATGTTCATAGTAGCTCACTTTTTATAAATTTTATAGCAATACAAATGTTGCGTTTTTAAGTTAAAAGTTAAAACTGTATGGTAGTTTTTAAATTTTAAGAAATTTAAAATATGTATTCTTTCTAAATTTGTCAAAATAAGTCCTTACCACATTTTGACGAAGAAGGTCCAGTTTTTCATTTTTCAACTTTGACATTTCCTGCAACAGTTCTTGAAGCTTTTGAAAGTCTAAATGAAGTAAATATTTAATTTAACCTTTTTAAAAGTTTGACTTTAGTTTTGTGGTTTAAAGCACACTTTCTATTATCAAATAATATCGCTAGCAATAAATAGCAAAGTTGAATATATTATAGAGGTAATCAAACAATGATCTTCATTTAACCTGCACATTTGTCTTTATTGATGAATGTCAAACAAGATTTTTCCGGTGAATCTTTCCAAGCCATGCAAGCCAGATGTTTAAAATTTGTTGTTTCAGCACTAGACATACTTTCCTAAACAAAGTATGCTGAAATTAATAAATTCTCGCTAATTGAAAACTGCATACCATTCCAGTATCAGAATCGTGTTCCAGTTCTGCACTATCTATACTTGATGATTCTGAATCAATTTGACTATAAAATAGCAAAATAATTTATGATATCAAAAAACAGGTAGTACATTAAATATTAAAGAAAGTAATGAAAACAATTTAACTTAAAATTAGCATTGAATGATGAATGAACTATTTCAAACTCACTTAGCAAAAGTTCTATCAGGGCTGCTGCACTGTGATGGAGTAGATCGTGCTGTGCTGCACGAGATATATGTTGGAGATAAATTTAGATATGACGGTTTGCAACTTGATTTTGAACTAAACTTGTGCACTCACAGTGAGAAATTTAGTAATTTTTTACATTATTTTCACCAACCTGCTGCTCTGAACGTCAGCGTTAAAGTGATCACCACTTTCTACATTTCTACGATCAATTTTCGATGCTGCCAACGTTGCTTTTCCACTCTGAAGAATAACTGCCATAGAATTATATTTCAAAAAAAAACAGATAAGAAATAATTCTCACTTGAATATTGTCTTTTATTAACACATCACCGCTGAAAAAGCTATCTTTTTTGCGTGCACTGTCTGATCGATCAACATTAGCTACTTCGGACAGTTGTGCAGAATGTCTGTGCTTACTTCCTGTAAATGCTGAAGGAAAATGTTCAGTGTTACGTTGCTCAATGTTCACTGTTACGTCTAACCAAAAAATGTATATACAACTTCATGATGTACCTTTTTTTACGGAGTTAAAAAGACTGATAGATGATATGGATTCTTTTGCAATTTCAGGGTGTAAAAGAGAACCATAATGTTCAATGTTACGTTGCTTGAGCTCATTAAACAAAGCCTCCAGAAGTGACGTTCTTGTTCTTTCCTAACATTGGATACAAACGTTTAAGCGGTAAGAAATTTTAAATTATTCTTTCTTACAGCTAAACTGGCAAATTTACGTGCCCGGTAGCATGCATTTTCTGCGTTGATCAGTTTTGTGAGCAGGAAAGTTTTCAGTTCTTGACCTTTAATAAAGATAGGCGGTGATGGAAGCGTAGGCCCAAATGGTGGTACGTCATCTCTAGCGGTGACTGTTACCTTGAAATGTAAAGCAAAAATTAAGTGATTCTGTGAATGTAAAGAACCACAAGAACTAATGAGCTAGAAGCTAGAGCTAGAATGCTGTGTTTCATCCATATATATATATATATATATATATATATATATATATATATATAGCTGTGTCGAAATTCAGTTATTTTGTGAATACTGTTTTAGAGAGCCTCTTAATTTTTAGTTATCCTTTTTATACATTAATTGAAAATAGATATCGTTAAGTGTGATTATCATTAATTAGGAAGTTGATAGAGAGTGTACAAATTGTAGCGTTAGCAATTCACTTGAACTTCATCACGTTAAGAAAAAGAAAATATGCACAAATTAATTATTTAAATAAACTGAAAGCGTGCAAAAGAAGCATTATATTTTAAATGAAACTTTTCCAGTTACGTTCTCAGGCACACATTAACGTTTTCTGATAATTTGAGTAGCAGAAGTTGTGTTGCAATACCTTGTAATGTGTTGTTGAACTGCCTGTGTCAACAAATGTGACGACAATGTAGGCATGCAGAAAGTGTGAGGCAATCATGTCAGGAACGAAAGGTGTATTGTCATCTTGAAAAATAATTGCGACAATGTCATTCCCAATATGTCGCTTGCGTTGAAGCTGCTGCGCATCACCAACAGTATATGGCAGCAGTGTTGATACATGAAACATAATTTCTCTGCAAAAAGCAACTAAATTAAAAGCTGGCAAAGTTAGCATTTCAAGGTGACTCGCCTATCTTTAAATTTTGTATAAAAAGATTCTTCTCCAGTCTGCCCATGTACTGTATCCAAACCTCCACGAAAACCCTTGAAATTTCGCAGTTGCACTTTTTCACCAATAAATTCAAGAAATTCTTCCATTTTGTCACTATGCTCAGCGTTGCCAAATAACTCTTCTTCTGAAGTCTGAAATAGTCAATTATATAAATTCTCCTTCAGTCACCTTCTGCATAAACACAACCTGTCCAAATTTTTGATATATAATACCAAATTTATAATTGTTCACTAATACGTGTTCATCAAACGTCATGATTAGTTCTGTACCCTTTGGGAACATCACCGGCGTAAAGCACTCTGTACTGATGTCTTCGCAGAGAAACTGAAATTTTGCTAAATAACTACTGTTTGTATTAATTCTGTAGCAAAATAATGAAACCTTTGCCATCCGTGCGGCTGTCAACAATTCACCAATACGATTTGCAGGCACCATTTCATGAATTGTCCCTGTTTTAAGCCTACAAAGACAAGTAAATAGAAACTCATTTTAAGAATCAAATTCTTTACCTCAGTATAATGCGGAGGTGTTCCTGTGAAGCAGTTGATGACTCCACTCGCACAGACAACACGATAGGCCCTAGTCTGTCGTCCAACGCGTAGAAATTGAAATGATCCTTAAATGGCGATACTGTTTTTAAATTTTAGAAAATGAAATTTAAAATTCTCATTCTTATTTCTCTATAAGAATTCTCATTTTCCATGTTGCTAAAACTATATATGTTTACTTTTCCAAAAAAATATCGCCTGTACAATTTAGCCGTCTCATCACTTTCCAGTCGCAAGCTTTGGCAACTGTTACACGTAGATTCCATAAGATGTTCCTCTGATGAAGCAGTATCGATCCAATATCCACCATGAAGTGGCATAACCACTGTTGGAAATGGACCACCTCGACTAAGCACCTGAAAATGAAGTTAATGCAAAGCTTCTACTGAGTTGGTTGGTATTTTAAGGCAACAATTCTTCAACAGATAATAGAGTTCTTGCATAATTGATTAAAGTAGTTTCAAGAAAACTGTTTTAAAACATTTAGATTTTGTTTTCAACATGAAAGCAAATATGAATACTTCAGACCAACGCATTTAAAACCTAATGCTTAAAAAGTACCAGAGTAATAACAAAGTGTCGTCAAAATTATAATTTAAGCACCATGAAATGTTCACTTACTTCATGGATGTTTTCACGTGGGCTATCATTTGGTGCAGACTTTCTGGTCGACAAACTCTGAAATTACATTAATATGAATAACAAATCTAAAATTTAATCATGTAACAGATTTATCTACAAAAGGGCTAATTAATTACGGTTGAACTGCTGGGACAAGGCTTAAAGTAATCAGTAATACTCCGGCTAACCGTTGCAGACGTGTTCCAAGTCAAACTAGATAATCTTAACGAAGGAAATGAAATACTTTTTCTTGTGGAACAAACTAAACGACTGCGAGAAAGGAACTTTCCGGACGGAAAATGGTCACGCATCCAGCAAAACATCGTGTTACAAACTATAAACACATGCTGCTCTCTTTCTTTCCAAATTTTCACATGCATATTTGAAGCTTTGCGCAAGTAAAGATTGATTTCATCATCGGCTAAGAAGAAACCAACGAGCATTTCTGATTGGCATTCGATCTTCGATGAATAAAACTGGGAACAAAGAACTGACGCTAAGGCTAACCTTAGGCAAAATTAATATTGATTACGAGCTGGCCAACCTTACCCACCGCAAAATTAGCATTATTGTGAACCATCAAGAGCTAATTCGATTGATTTTTTATGATTTCGTGAATGTTGAACTGGAAATACAGAATGCTTGTGTGTGTGTGTGTGTGTGTGTAAACTATATTAGGATGACCATTTCACAAGTTTATAAGGTGTAAAAAGTAATACGATACTTTATATTGTAAAATATATTACTGTATGAATTTCATAATCACTATAAATCACTAAAAAATGTCGCTCAGTGCATCACTATAAAACAGAGTATCAGAATGTAGTTTTTTTATTTTTCAAAGCATTTCTTTGATGATTATTTCTAAATGTTCAACTGTTCTTTATAAACGATAGTAGATAACTATGCAGTGATCACTTTCAACGGAAAACATAAATTTACTGAGTTGTTCACAAATTTAAATTAAAAAAAAATATGTGCATTATTGCATTTATCATTTACCAAAAGTAGGGAAACAGTTTTCCGTATAAAAAGCACGCAAGTACATTCTTATTTGTTATGATATTATTTGTGTGCATTCTAAATTTACACTCTCATCGTCAATTGCTCAAAGAAAGCAAATTTATCCAGTAGGAAAATTCTCCGTCTTAGCAAAATAGCTCCAAAACAGAGCAATTCCTTAAAAAGCCTTAAAACTTGCACAATTGTTTTAACCTCCACAATAAAATCTAAGAAAAGCAAAAAATTTTTTTTGTGAAAACTGTTTTGTAAATAATAAATTAAAAAATAACTTAAAATTTCATTTTTCAAATTCTTAAACTGAATTTCTCAAGCTTCGACTTGAACACTAGATTGCTTCACTTTTTCAGATTATTCAAATGTGTATATATAAATTTAGTTGCTGTTTTTTTCTGCAAAATTTGTTGAAAAATCACATTATTATAAAATAATGTCAAAGTTTAGCTCTGTTGAAGTTCTTAATTATATTTAAATGAAACTTGCCTCTTTAGGGCTGTTGCTACTCGGAAGAGGCCAGCTACAGCGCTGATCTTCTAAACGATTTCCTTGAAGTCGCTCAAGCAGAGCAAGAAAATCCTGAACCTGTAAAATGAATGGAATTTTAAAATTGCATTTTACAAATTCAAAGTCAAGTTAAGAAATAATAAAAAAAAAAAATTTCAATATTTTGTGAATAATCTGACTTAGAGATATTTTGTAGCATACCTTTTCATCTGAAGATTCAGTTACGGAGTTTTTCAATGGTAAGGCCAGTTCGACGGTTTGATTGGACTGAAAATGACACTGCGAAGGAATGGAAAACGATTGAACTTCTCGTTGATGCACGTCGCAAACAATCTTTCCACTGCTAGGATGCTTCCTAAAATGAACAGTGAATATTATTTAAAAAAAAAAAGATAATTTTCAGAAAACAATCAAAAAGTGCGTCAGTCAATGATTATTGCTAAACACGTCACTTCGTCAAAAGCATCATTGATAGATCTGAGTGCAGCAACAAACACCCAAGGTTGAACGACGAACAGTTTGCTTGCATGCTCAAATTTAGCGTTTCAATCGTTCATACAGTGTTTGGCTAGATGATAATCAAAATCAGTTTACATTAGAAGCCGCGCAAGATGGCTTACAGTAAACTGTACGTCGAAGAAGACAAAACAGAAGAGTATTGCTGAAATCATGAACGCGTTAAAAATAAATTCTCACAGCTGTGTAAAGATACGCTAAATTACAAATATGCTGGATTGAAAATGAAAACAATGTAGTAAAAAAAGCATATTCAGTATTTGCATGTAAATTATACAAATGCAGATAATCATGATACGCAAAACAGATATAAACAAGATTTGCGAATAGTTCAGTGAATAACTAACTAGTGGTAATAGCTAGTAGCTAGTGCATTCTTCTTAACAGCAATTGTACAGCAGCTCTTGCTGATATGATATTTACTTAACGTATACAGTTTGACGTAATTGTCTTTCAAAAACAGTATTTCTTTTGTTAAATGTACTTTCGACAATATTTATTTGAAAAAGCAACACATTTTATTAGTCCAAAATTAATATGCCTCAATAACATTTTTATAAACAAAATGAATTTCAGTAGGCACAATTTTATTTAAAAAGGCATAATAAATCGATAATACATTTAAGAAAAGTGTTCTTACACAAATCCACAGCGTTCTCATTAGACACCTTATACAACCTGAAAGAAAAACCAATCAACTTCCAAATGAGTGTAAAGCCAATATCACCATTATTTCTTTTATAGAAACAAGCTAAAAATTTGTTGCTTTCATCTTTGGTTCTATGTGAACAACGGATTAATTATAAAAGACTTCAAACTGAATGTCAGTTTGTAGATGTTTGTAAAAACAAAGAAATCAATTGGCTTCTGATTCTGTGTATATGCTGCTTGCTTTTAATACAGATTCATTGTAAAATCATCTTTATTTTGGGACATAATTAATAGATGGGATTATTGATTGCTTCAGTTTAGCATTTCCATTAGGAGATAGGTCGATGGCAGAAAGCTGCAACATTTTGACAATTGGACAGAAGACACTGTCATAGTCAATTTTGTCAACTAAAACGACACCAACTGACCTATCCTTTTGCTATATTTCATGATCGATCAAAAACACAATTTTCAATAGGCTCAGTCAAAGGAAAAAGTGAATTTATCATTCAGAAAAATGTTCTGCTTAATTTTGTACTAAAAGTATGACAAATTTCAAGCAGTGATCCGTTTTTAGAAATAAAAAATTTGCACATATCACGACTTTTGCAAATATTTACCCACCCACAATGTGTACCTTTCTTTAAAATAATTGGCATTGGAAATTATTTATTCTAAATCATCAACCGTACGCTAAGGGAAAACATATTTCGTTAAACGGGTGGGTGGGTTATCATCGTTCATTTGTTATCACTCATTGTAAGTATGTCTGCATCATGTGATTCCATATTTGCCTCTTACTTCTAGCAGTAAATGATAAATTATATTTTTGTTAATTCACATTGCATAAACAACTCATCTTTCATAAGCAGTTTAAATGCTACATTTTCATCATATTATGTTCAACATCTGTTCAAAAAATATTTATTCCAATAAAACAATAAATCATAATAACACTGAATGGAGGTTGAAAAGAGAAAATAAACGATAGCATACTATAGCAACACTTACGTCACATATTGCTAATGGGCAATCACTAACACTTTCGTATAAACGACCATATTTAGAAGTGAATTATTTTTTCAGGAAATGACTATACACTTTGAAAGTTAATCCAAGTAACTCATATGCAATTTTGAGAATTCAAGAATCGAAAAAATGTTACTACATTTTTTTTACGTTTTCGCCGCGTTAGCGTTACAGTTAAGTTGTAAACTTTCACAATTTCAGTTGATTCATAATAATTTAATTACACATTACAAATCATAAAAAGTATCATTATCAATCAGTATGCAAGCGAAATGGTTTTGAAGCAGTTCAAAATGTAAGCTACCAATTATTATGGCACATAGACATTGACGTAAATAAACCTGCTTTATTACTGTGTAATAGTAGGTTCAAAAGTATAAGTATTTGCATTGCTTCTGCTATAAAAAAAAAAAATCAACTCTTTCATCAAATGTCGTTTTCTCAATCTGCACTCACAACACTGGAAAATTTATTGCATTAATCACGCCTGCTGAGGTCGTGCTACAAATTATATTATTCTCCAAAAATGGCTAAAACTAATTAATGAATGCTCAAAAGAACGTTGTAATGAGCTTTTACTATACGTAAACAGCCTAAGCAAATTAGAATTGTTTTCAGAACAATCACGTTTCAAACAGAGGAAACGTCAGATCTGACGACTAGCAATCGTTATCATACAATAATCATCGTTTACTTTTGGTTTCTCGAAATCAATGTTCAGCGTACTTCAAGTTTCCTATAGCTTTGTTTTGGAAAATAAAACAAAACGATCGCGTTAATTCAATTTTTCCTTAGCATTATATTGCATACTATTTTATTTACATCATATATTTATTTATTTTCATTCCGCATTTATAAATATCTGAGTAAAATTGTGCTTATAGGATATTTTCAAGACAAAAGATTTTTGTAAAATCAAAAAATTTTTATCATACGTTGCCCTATCATATCTTATCATATCATCTTATCATAGTACTATGTTTGATTTGAAAACCAATTTGCTGCAACTGATTAGTCATTATTTACCAAATGCAAATATGAGTATTTGTAGCGAAATATTATCTGAAGCAGCGTGTTTCAGAATAGAGGCTTCTTACTGATTTGCTGTTTGTTATCAAGGACGTGAGGTGAAATAAAATATTTCAGTCCACTTACACATTAACCAAGCAGCAAAATTGCAGAGTATCACGATCCATTTCATTTAAAATAACAGCAGAGCCAGAAGTGGCATGAAGAGTGTAGATATGGCGATTTGCAGTTGCAATGCGTTCCTTAGCCTGTTTTGCTAACACATTCAACGGAAAGCAGCTGAGCATGTTAAGTTCACAGCAAAAATAACTGATCACTCAGTCACCGCTTTGCCTAAGAATAGTTCATAATTTCAGCAAGTTTGTGCTTTTAACTTTTGGAACAAGCTGACGTGTTTGTTGAGCAGCTTTGCCAGGCCAGCAAAGGTCATCTAACAAAGCTGCTTAGTAATGCCCACTGGTCTGGACATCATGAACTGAACAGCCATGTTTATTAGCTTCGCTAATGCATTAACGCGATTTAGATTGAACAACATGCTAGACCTGATGAACGCGCACAGACACACAGACAAACAGACAGACAGACACATACTTTATCAAATATCTTTTTAAAATTACTTTATAAATTTTCATATACACCATTCATTAAAGCATGCTGAAACAATTTTTTGATACATCAAAAGTAAAACGGAAAATTAAAACTTTTAACGCTATAATATACAGATAAATTCAAAACATTTTGTAATTTTTTAAAAGAAGTTTAAAAAGAAGGGATGAGCACAGTTTTTCATTTAAGCTAAAATGTGAATTTTAAAGCATAGATAATAAAAGATAAAAGCACACATGTTTCGCAAGTTAAAAGTCCAAACATGAAAAAGTTTTCAAAACAAATGGAATCTTCTCAAAAATATGCTCGAACACAAAGCAAAGTTTATAAAAACAAATCCATGTACCTGAATAATTATGTAAATAGCTCTGATACAGTACTCCATCTGCTATTATATAAATTTTGAAAAGTTCAGCACTACTTCTCCGTTTTCGACTGAATCCAAAATTTATGTTACAAAATATATGCAGTAAGTATTACTTCTTTATTTACTTATCCGCGTCGATTATTACAAAATAATATGAGATTACAAGGACGGACCATTGCATCATGTCATCCCCAAACTGCTTTAATGGCTAACGTACGCATCGTCGTATGTTCAACTTTATTTGTAATAGTTATATCGTAAAAAGATTCAAATGGAAAAACATTTAAATTGTTAGTCAGACTTCCAGTTTAGTTATCGTTTTTATATTTAAGTACGAAAAAAAACAAGGCTAACAACGTCGAATTAGAGCTTAAATTGCAAATAACTAACTAAAACCTCAAGCGGATCGATTGTCTCAGTTTCAGTTTCATCTCAGCCAAATTATTTGAAAAAGAACACGCAGAAGGACTAAAAAAAAAATCACGGACTGCTGCTTAAGCATAATCTACAATTAAAGTAAAACGGCCAGCTTTTAATCGATTTTTGAACAGTCACATGTCTGCCAAGAAAGCAAAAAAAACTAAAAAATTTTTCTTGAATTGCATACATAAAATGTAAATAACTGCAATTTATTTTTCATGCTTATAATTTAATGCTAACCGCTCAGAATGCTGCTCTTGCTAATAACTTTTTCCAGCTTTGAAAAAAATTATTGACTAGCAATAAAGATTAGTAAAAAAAAATAATATTAACTGCTACACACATTCAATCAAACATTCAATAATGTTTTATAAAACAGTTGCTGTAAAAATAAGTTGCCTTTTGGTTTTCAGTAAATAGCTTTGGACATGCAAGAAGAACTGAGTTTTGTATTGTTTGCTTGCTCACAACATTCTGCTTATAAGAATTAAAACTAGAAATAAGTGAACGTTATTTTTTCAACAATAAATCAACCTAATATGGTAAACTGATTTTTAAATTTAAACTGTTTTAACAATTATTAAGTATCTCATGGAGTATTATTATTAAATGAGTGCATCAGTTTGTCACTTACTTTTGAAATATTTTTGTAGATTTGTAAATGTGCTATATGCGATATTGTATATTATATTCCAATCTGTAACTTTATGACTTCAAACACCCGATTAAGTATCACAAGAAATAGCGTTTACTGAGCTTCCTCTGTGCAATGTTGATAGCATTGATTGCAACTAGATTTCATATTTCAAATAAAGTTAACGTAAAGGGTAGTAATGCGTCTGTCATAAAAGTCAATACCGACACATTACAGTGTTGCCTTCTTCATTGTAGCATTGATTTTTACGTCTTCCACTGTGATGTTAAACAGACACAAATGTTGAAGCAATGTAAGAAATAAAAGTTCAGCGACCTACGTCAAGCCAGATGGATGATTAAAAGTACTTAGATGACTGCAGGTCGTGTTCACACAATAATGCTGAAATATCCTTTGATTCGATATGATTTGATGCTGTTATTTGCTATTCTCACTTTCCTTCATCATTTAACGAAATGAAGATCATCTCTAACATATAAACTATTTTAAAAGAAAAGCTAGAACTCTATGTTAGTCGAAAACGAATATATTCAAACAAATACATTGCAATAGCTGTATTTTATGATTCCAGAAAATTTTAGGGAAACAGATTAGCAGCAGATTCTAATAATTCGAATTAAATACTTTTTAAGTTTGGAATGATGAATATTTGTTTGATGAGTTTTTCAACTACCAGTGACATATGCCTTTAAATTGTTCAAAGTCATTTGGTTTGGTCATATGCAGTTGCTTATTTTCATCAAACAACAACTGGCTGAAGAAACACAACCAATAAAAAAATATGAAAGGAAATTCTCAATGCATAAAAGCAGCTGATATCAGTATGTAAATAATAAAGGTGTTTATAGCCCATAAAAGTATAACCGAGGCTAAGTTACAAGAACTTTGATCACCTACAATAAACTTGATAAATAAAACATGCTACTATTGCTCGAGTAGGATTTATGATACACGGCAAATAAAAGTATCTCAACGTTTGCATGTATATAAAAAGTAGTTAGCAAAATAGAGATATTTTAATTTAAACAAAGTTGAAGCAAAAGTTTAATCAAACATAGATATGAATAGCAAAAAGATGCATGCAAGAATAAGATGAAAAGCAGAATATGTATTATTGTTTTAGTTACAAGCGGACTTTTTTTTAGAAAATGTGTGAAATTATAAATTAATCGAGTGAACATTTAATTACAAATATTCAACACTACGGCAATTCAGAGGTCATATGTAAAATAAAGCAATAATCCATAGTTCTTACATAAGTATTACTTTTTACACGATTATGAAGACTGATTATGATTTAATAAGCGACACACGAACGGCTGTAACGTTATAACAAAGATAGCTACAATTCAACATAAGCATTACCAGTCAACCTTGAATAGGTGGGTCAATGGCGACCAGGACAACAGGTTAAGCGTCGTTCAGGGACAAATACTTTTTGAACGGAAGCTGTAGTTGTTCACGTTTGCTTATGAGAGAATATATGCTTTTGAGAGTGACTAGGAATTACTTGAAAAAAGCTGGCTTTCATATTTTATAATAAACAACGGCTAAAAAACGAGCTAGTTCCTATTTTGTTAATTTCAAGCAAAAAAATTTTTCGATTGCTTTTCTGATAGCCATTTCTCAACTTTGTTGGCCAGTGTTATTCTACAAGATGAGGTACCCAAACCAAATCACTCATTATCAATAAACATGACTTTGCATGCGTCATCCACAATGCACAAGAAAAGAGATCCATCATAATATATTATTACTCATGCAGAATTTCCAGATGATAACATTTTTCTCAGCTGAAACGAATTTTTTGAGAAAATTAAAAAAGTTGCGTGTATTATAAATTGCTAGACCTGTTAAAATAAATCTACTGTGCCTTCTGCATTACAAAATGCTCATGCTCTTCTGCATGAGCATTTTTCAATTTTGAAACTGCACAAATGCCATGTAAAGCTAAAATATTAACATGCGTGCCAATTATTTTCTTATATTTTTTCCAGTGCTTTTTTTCAGGAACAGAAATATGTAAACAATTAATATTATTTCTCGTTTTTACGGATTTATGCTGGATGATTTAAATGAAATATGCTTTATTCCCCAACTGAAAAATCCAACAAAGATAAACTAATAATAATATAAATCTTACCGGTAGCTTTTCAGTGTCAAACTGGTATCGCATCTGAAATAGAATTCAAATAAGCAAGACCAAATATAAAATTACTTAAAAACTGCATTCATAACACAATAACAGTGCATATGCAATTACAGTTTTAAAGAATTTTGCGATTATTATTAATTTTTAACAACATTCGCTGAACATTTGTGCGGTTTTATTAATATTTAAAAATCATATTTTAGCAATAATTATCTGACTGCATTAGATCTGCAATCACTGACTATGTTGTACTTTTTATGTTTTTTTTTTGGGGGGGGGGGGGAAGAATTTTGTAATTAAAAAACCATTGTATTTATATTTATTTATTGAAAAGATTTACAATATATTAGATAAAAAAAATTATGTACGGATTAAAGTTCTCAAAACGTAAAATAAATAAATGAATTCTATTAACAATATCAGTTTTCATGAAAAAATTAATTTCCATATTTCACTATCAATTATTGTACTGTTGCAAGCAAATAAAAATTAATGAAAATGGTGATAATAATTTAATTTCACGAAAAGCCTATAAGCTGGATAATCAATTTGGTGCCTGAATTTTGTGTGAAATTTTTTGAGCATCCATTACATTAACTGTTGATTTAGAACAAAAACAAAATTTAATTGTAGCTCTAGCAAGATGCTTCAAACTATGAATAAATAAAAGTAGCTCGGCCTTGTTTACCGATACTAAATAAATAAACAAGCTTCAAACATTCCGTTCATTCTTATTCGTTGACACTCACAAAGTCACTTGGCAAAAGTATTTCAACAATATTTTCTTTAAACAAGTGACATTGAATTTGAAAGCATAATGTCCTTTAATGCTTTAAAAACTCATTTCATTGTTAAATAACTGAATTGAATTCAGTTAGAAAATCATGTCTGGCCAGTCGACACGGTCTGAGTAGAATTTCTGCTAACAAAATGAAAATCAAGTTTTGCAGTGTTAATTATAATTTAAATATCCTATGCATTAAGTTAGAATATGAAAAAATACTGGAATAAATTATAATCGTACAATTGCAGCTTGTACAAGCTGGTACCTCTTTCATTTGTGTCGTGAAGCTTATGATAAGCTAATTATTTGTTCCTCGCTGACAGGTTTTTCCAATTCAACTCATGTCGAGATGAACAATTTGCAATTTGTGCTAAACATTTTTAAACATTACAAATAAAATTTGGTAATAGCTGTACCAAAGAAGAGTACAATGCTTGAACATGCACAAGCTGAACTTAAAAGCTTGATTATACTTTTGTTAACTACATTGAGATGCTTCTGTAAAAATAATGATTCAAAATCCTACACAAATGCAAATTTTACACATGTGAACTTGTCAAATTTACAAATCCATATCGCACTGAAGAAATAATACGCAAAAATATAAATTCACATTATCACATTCTTTACATAAAACTTATAATTGGACTTTTAAATTTCACAAGATTAAATAATTCACTGAATATTTTTATTTTTTAGAATGCTGAAGTAGGCAGAAATTTATTACAGTAATACAACACTAAAACTTGCATCAGAGTAAAAAGCTGAAATAAACAGTACACATTAAGAAACTTATTTGAATTTTTATTTTATTTTAAATATTTTTAATGTCACATTTTATACTCAGTTTTATTAAAGAAAACAAATAATGCTTTTTATGTTTTGTTTGGCATATTAAATGGAGTTTTCTTTTGTGAAGAAGATAAGACAGTTATTTATAATTTAATATCGTGATTGTTTGCTTTTTCCATTAAACATATAACAATGGAAGAAGCAATAAGTCTCAATCTTGTACATACTTATTGTTATCACAATTGAAATGCATGCTATATTGTATAAAAATGCTGTTGCATACATCTGTATTGTCACTTTTGTTGAAACACAGCTACATCTATACTATTTTAGTAACAGGTAGGTATATCATTTTGCTAACATTCAGATTGTTTTCATTTGGTAACATACTTCAAATAACAATTCACTATGAAAAATTATTTTCACAGAGATAACATAGAAATTATTACAAATTAGTATACGTTGAATCATTTTACAATTATTTTGCAATATTTAACATGTTAAAGGTTATGATGCTATCTATGAAATCAGTGCCAGAAAAATAGCTTTTAAAAATACCTTAAAAATAAATTTTTTACTTTCAGAGTATAATATATAACATTCTAGAAGTGAACAGCTCAAAATGAATGTGATGAACAAAACTCTTTAAATGATAATACTATTCAAGATAAAGAAAATGACATAAGCTTATGTAGCACTTACTGCAGCACAACGTCCCCAGTGTTGTCAAAACAATATGCATTTCTAGAACTGCATCCACAAATATTTTCAAAGGCGTAGTCAGTCCAAGACCATACCCACTCCATGTAGTTTCCAAAAATAGTATAAAAATGTGACAAAATTGAGTAAATAATTTCAGTTTTCGATCGATTAATCGAGTGCTTAACAAGTTCCATTTGACTGCCAGGACTTCAATTGAAGTGCCCCAGTGCTAATTTATCAATATGTGCTTTATTGACATAATAATGGCGGCACATTTGAAGCATAACAGCGGCAGTGGATATTAATTTTTATGCAAAGAGTCGACAGGCAAACAATGGTTGAAGTATTGCTTGTTAGGCTGTTGACCACGGCCTGGCGCGTTATGGACAGTGTGACCGTATTTGACGATAAAGGACAGTTGTTCAGGATAGGTTTAGCGACTACCGGACATGCGTGCTAAAAATTGTAATTCTTTGGCAGTGATACCCAATGTCAACGACACTACCTCACCGCGCGCAACAATATATATATATATATTACTCCACTTCAATCCTACAAAACTAGAGGCCTGCTTTTTCTGAGGACGCGTAGCAAGAATTGGTCAGCTTTGGCATACCGGACTTGATAACTTTTACAACAAGTCCAAATCAGAATCGCCTGCAAAAACCAGTTAACGTAATTTGCAGGTGCGGCTGCTTGACGTTCAATAGCCTATCAAGCGAATTAAGTATGTAGCATCAGTGTTGAAAAGTCCTACTTTAAAATATGACTATTTATAGAGTACATAAAGCAGGCATAGTGTTTTACAACTGCGCAGCTGCTCTTATAACTTTTCATGTATTTCTCTTTTGTACACGATAGCTACTAAAAATATATACCAAATATACCAATGGCAAAAGTTACATTGAATCAAACGATTGAATGAATTCATATTTTTGATTTTAAAATCATTGATTATTTAAATATGTTGAGAAAAAAGTAAAATGGAATAAATGCTTATGTTGCTTATGAAGGAAACAACACATAACTCATTTTTCATTATTTTCAGGATGCGTTTCAAGTAAAATAATCATTTGCTCATTTTCAGCACAACTTTCAAAAACAATGATCAATGGTAAATTAATAATAGGAAAACAGTAAGATTACCATAAATATGGAATAATAAATAAATTTGCAGCAATGTTCAGAACCCTGTTCATTTGCAATTACAAAAGTTTAAAATTTCCAATTTGCTAATTAATTCCATCCAAAAATTTAGATAGTTTTTATTTTATTATCTTTTAATTTTTTTATCCTTTTATTATTACTTTTTTCATGTACAACTTTATTATTCAACAGCTGTAACATTGAAAATACTTCTTTATAATTATATTAAAATCAAATTATCAAGTGATTCATTGAACGAATATGTAAAACAAACTGCATCTGCTTTCTAATAGTTAATTTCGGTGCAAATTTCAAAATTTGTTCTACATAACATTTATGTTTGTTTCAAAAGTGAACTGTACTTTAATGTTTAAACTAAGCAGCGTACAAAGTGAACATCTAATGTTATGCATCGCTTACTTGGAACACTTAAAACAGCCTCTATGGTAGAGCCTTTTTTGTACACAAATTCGATCATATGCAATGGAGAATCCACATTCGCAGCACAGTTCTTCTTCAGAAAAAACTTTACACGATAATTTTAAGGTATTGACTAGCTGATCAACACTTGTCTCATCCATGCGCGCAGTCTTCTGGGCTTTAAGTCGTAAAGCACTTGAGATTTTATTCTTCATGAATCTTTGTTTGATGTTTGGTGAAAGTAAAGATGACGGTTGTGGTGAGCAAGGTATGTTGCATAACTGATGCTCAAAGCGATGCCGATCAAACAAACTCTGATCATTTGTCACCAAAGAGCACTGGCCGCTTTCATTTACTTCAAACAGCTGTTCCGTTTGCTTTTTTGTTTTTAGCAGTCTTTTTGATGACGGAGACAAGCAGCTTAACTGCCACTCATGTGAACTTAGCTTTTGATAGTTTAAAGTAGTGTTGGTCACTGGCATGTCCTGCTATGACCAGTGCATGTAAATATTTCCACTTTGCCACACAAATGACTGACGTCTCAAGTGAGCAGTAACTTTTGACCAATATTTAATATTGATTGTTGGAAAATTCTGCAGTGAACCTAAACCACTTATATAATATGAATGAAATTGATATCATGACTATATACTATGTATAATATTGTATTTATTAAGCATGTGTATGAGACAATGAATCAGCACAGTTCAACATATCTGCTATCAAAAACTTAATAAATTATTTTAACATTACACTGTCTTTTGATGTTGTATCGTCTTCATAGCATTAGTATTTATTTTAAAATTTTATCAGTAATAAATTTCAAAATTTGTAGTGCACATAAAGAATGTCAGTTTTGCATCAGTAAGTAAAACTTTTAGAGTATTTTTGATCAAAAGTTGGCATTGCTTTTTTTTTCATTATTTCAAATTATTGAACTGAATAAATTAAAAAATTTGAATTTTAATAAAAAAACTTCATCATCATAAATAAATTATGCTATAGAAAGTATTTTAAAAGTCATACTTTTGTATCTGCATAAAATTATTGCAATTACAAAAATTAAACTTGACAAAACTTTTACTGTAGAAATTTTGTTTTTCAAATTGAATAGCAAATTTTTAGTTCAGCAAAAATTGATGGAGGTGTTTATTTTTATAATAAAAATATGAGAAATTTTTGAAGAAAGAATATTCAAAAAGCGATTGCTGCAGAGGTGATTTCTAATGCCTGCTTGACAATGACAATAGCAAGAGACAAGCTGCTTTCAATCATTTGTCGCTCAGCGAGAGATAGATAAAGAAAGCATCGACTAAACTTATCGCAAAAATCAGATAATTCATCACCATGATTTCAATTCATGAGTTGTTCCATTATCAAAGAAAAGTGGACGGCCTGTTGGTTGAAATTGATCGTTCAAAAGAAAATGCATCCTCAGACTGGTGAATCGACGCTTGCATTTAAGCATTTTATTCGAAAACAGCTTTCAAAATTATTTCATTGACGTCATTAGTCAATAACGCAAAAGAAGGTATGTTTGTTCAATTTTGTCTTTAATGTTTACAGAGCAAAATATGTTACATCAGTTTATCTTTCTTGAAATGCATGCATTTGATGACGAAAAATGAATACGGATTAACTTTAAACTGTGTTAAACTGTAATTTTTTAAATTACTGTAACAAAATAGAATTGGATCTATTGTGATTTGAAATATTCACTTCTATACAAATTGCATAGATTATCTGTTTCAAATTTGTAGCATATTAAATAGAAATCATTGAAGTTAACGTTATTCAATTCATAAAATTGCCGAAATTGCTTGTTGTATTAGTTAAATTATCCACTCATGCAATTATATTTTTAAAAGAAATGTTTTAACATGCCATACAGATTTTAAATGTATTAATAATTATGATTTGTTCTTTTTTTTTCAAAAAATTTCCTATTTTAAGAAAGTTGTTGAAAAACTAAAAGTGTTTCTGAGTTGCGCATGGGTGTGTGCATTTCACGTTTAGGCCAGTGGTTTGTTTAAAAGTTAAATAATATGCAATATCAAATGAAGTTATTAATTTTAATTTTAGTGATCAGTTGTTTAATAAATTTAATATTACATTCATATGATAAGAAAAGAAAAGAAATTACCAAATTGCTGTTAAATGCTGTTTTCCCAACACTACCGCTTTACTGCTATTAGTTACTTAAAATTAAATGCCAAAATTTTAATTGAATTATCTTTTATGTAATAATAATAATAACTTAAATAAATGTTGCATTCTTAGAAAAATTTAATTCATTATCACCAAGTACGTTATGAAACGTATTTTATCAACTTTTACTTCATAGCTTTTGACTGTTTATATCGAATTGATTAATTTGTGCTTATGTTTACTTTTGCATCACCACTGTTTGCCGCTTATTATATTTCATTTCATAGTGAAACGATAAGATTTCTAAGCTAATATCGAATGGAAATAAGATAATGAAAATGTGATGATGGTTTGCTATTTTCTGCTAGAAAACAGCACTCAACCAGCGCGTATAAATTTACCTACAAATATTATATGCATATAATTTAAAAAATGAAAAACAAAAAAAACAAAGTAAAATAAAAATTATTTATTATCATTACGAAAATTATTACTTTAAAAACTGTTCACTTATTCAATAAATAGATTAAAGATTGATTTCAACGATACTCCAACAAGTAAATTATTTCCCGTTTGCTGTAAGATAGAAAATTGAAAACCGAAATCAGTAGTTTTGCAAGAGCATGCTGTATTTAAAATAGATTTATGCGCTTGAATTCTTTAGCTCTTTGAAGTTGTCCCAGCTTAGTTGCAGATATTTTTTTTTTCATATATTGCAATTTTTTTTTCTTCAGAATGCAGATTTGAGGAAAAAGAACAACTGTACATGCTGTATATCATCAGAGTAATTTCAACAGTTTTGTTTCTGGATTTAACGTTGAACACTTGGTGGTAAAAGTTGACTTGCAAATTTGACACTTTTGCATGCTATTAATGTTAACTTAAATAAGTGATAAAAAATTTCACTGAGCTGAGAATGAATCGTGTACAGAAGGATGGTCATCTGTTGGCAGGCCTATTTTAATGCACTAATAGGCTAGTTATAATATAATAAGCAAAAAAAAAAAATTTTTCAGGTCAGATTGCTTCTTTTATAGAAAATCAATGCATGCATACTCAGAGCTGTTCCACAGTTTAAGATATAATTTGCTAAGGATTTCTATCAAAATGACAAACAACTACTAGCTCAGCAGCAACGTTTGCTTTTTCGTCAATTGAGATATAACTGATTCATATAGCTAAATTTGCATGATAAAATTTCCACTATGCAACTAAATGCATTTCTTGACTCTGTGAAAAGGCTACAAAATTGAAACAAAATATTAATCAAGATAATGCTATAAAAAAATAAAATGAGCATAAAAAGGCAGAGCAGAAAATGAAATTGAACATGAAATATTGATTGAAATTTGCTTTCTTTTTCTTTCTTCAAGCATATAATATCAAAATATCATTCTGTAAAAAAGCAACAAAGAACGTGACAAAAAATACGCAGATTTAAAATTGTGATTAAAAAATTTTTAAGTTCAAGGTTGGAAGTGAAATTTTGAAGAACCTCTTAGATGAATCTATTAATTTCCAAGCATCTGGTTTCAATTTTCATAAAGAGTTTTAAATGATAAATAAATTAAAAAGAAATATTTTGCAAATAATTGCAAAATTAAATTGTCATTTTTAAAAGATTTCTCTTTTGTTCACTTGACAGAATTGTAAGAGTAAGAGGAAAAATTCAATCACAAGTCAAGAATGATACAAATTTTTGATTGCAAAGAAAAATATAATTGGCTTTAAATAAAGCAAATTTCCTGGTTTTTTGTGAAAGAAGCCTAAATTTCAGCGTAGTTCAGCTGCAATCCTCACGAGTAATTTGGCATTGAGAAATTTAAATATACTTGGTTGGATAAAACAAAAATACATTCAAGCATGCATGATAGTGCAGCAGAATTAATTATAAGCTGAAAAGTACATTTCTATCAAACGAAATGAAAAGCATAGCAATCAATTAACATTGCCAACAGTAAATATTACTTACAAATAATATTGTCGATGATAAGATTTTGTCAAAACTAAGATTAAATGAACAGCAATACTTGACTGAAACTTTGGTTGAAAACAGACGATAGTCTAGTCGACCTCCTCCTGAGCTATTTGAACAGCAGCAGTCAGTGATCAATGATTGCGGCCAGTCTCGAAGCAGCCTGAGAACGTCCAACTCTATAGGCTTCTTTTGTGCTTGACCTAACCTGATTTTTCTATCAAAATTGTTGCCTTTGTATTCAACCGGTCCTTCTTCTGGATGACATTATAGGAGTTTGGACCATGTCTGGAACTTATTCACAAAATATTGCATACTGTCGTCATTTTAGCCACACTAAAGCTTACTCTATTACATTGGCCAAGTCTTCCTGAAATCTGCATGCTAAACAATGGCAAAAATGATGACCAGTCAGTTGGTCATCAACAGCAATGTGTAGTTGCCAGCTGCTTCAGACAACAGCATCTACTATGACGCAGCATTTATTGTTGCATTTTGCTATTTTCTTCTATTTAATCTATGATTTTTTTTTTATAATAGCACAATCCAATTCATCATAAAATGATGTCATTCTTAGAATTTAATACATATTAGATATGCTATTTTTCAATTATGAATACACAAGAGCAAAAATCAAAAATTCAAAGGATCACTTGTGTTAAAATTTACTTTCAATAGCATAAAAGAGAAGCGGAAACTTTATTTTTGCTAATTTAATAAAAATGCTGAACAATAAATAGCAAAACTTTTTTGCCGTTCACGTAAAAATATATAATGTAAAATTATACGCATGCATAAATATATAAAATAATGAAGAATAACAAAAATTTAGCATTTTGCTGTCTTGGTTAACGTATCATACGCTGATAATAATAATTTTAATTTTTTTTACTTTTACTGATCTGACATATATAGATTTAAAAATGACATATATAAGATTGTAGTTGACTTTTATTTTTCAAAATTTAATGATAACTAAATTAAAAGTACACTTAATGCTGAATTGAATGCATCCTTCATTTATTTACTATGTATCAAATATATAAATGACAATAATCGAATGCTTTGCATACTAATTCATTGAACTGTTGCAAAAGCTACTGCGCATATATTGTTTGGCAAGGGTCTGGAAAGTAAATGCAACATATATATATTTATTTATTTGGTGGTTTGTTTTTTTGCAAATTTAAGCAACAGTTAGCTGTTTTGTGACTCTTAACCAGACAAGTTAAGCCTGTTGTTTAAGTAATCATTTTCTTGATCTCAGGGCAGCAAAGTTCAATAAAGAGCTTTAACAAAATTGAAAAAACGATTCAAACGACATTTTATAAAATTGTTTTAGCTTTACAAGCTATAATACTTGAGAAGCGCTTTCCGTTCTTATATGATATGATCCAAAGTTAATTTTAATTGCAGATTTAGAAAAAAATTTCGCATAATTACTTGAAGTGTAAAACTTATTCATTTCCTTGACTTATATAGCACGAGAAACCTTCCTTTACAGTCTTACCCGTTAGTACTGAAAGAAAATAAGCTAGTCCAAGGTCAGATTGCAAATAATCGAAAAATAGCTCATACAAGCAACCAAGACATGATACAGACAGTGGGTAAAACTACATTACTTGACAGAAATTAAAATATTCTTTAACCTTGAATATACGTTAACTGACTCTATTAAATCAGTGAATGGCACTTTTTTAAGTGAAAAAGACAACATACACAAATATTTTAGTATTCAAGCTGAATTTTGTGTTTTCATATGAAATTAAAATGTAGCGAATTTTCAAAATGCAAAAACAGCGAAATTATGCAACATGATGAACACTGTGAAATAGAATTTTTAAAATTTCAAGATTACAGCTACAGATTAAAATCTATGGTATTTATTGGTCTGCTAATATGGTATTGTTGCAATTACTGAAAACAAATTCACATTGTATAACGGTAAACGGTTCAGATAATGAAGCATTTATGTAATCACAATTAAAACATATTTACTGTCACCTCATAAAAACTTCAATATTCACAAAAAACAAACTTTCCACGCAAATTTAATATATGACATTCAGAATAATTTGCTTAAAACTGTGTACTTGCACAAAACCCGCAAACACAATACTCCATAAAAAAAGTTTCAATAATTGCCAATACCAATATCTTTACTAAAAAAGAAATTATTGCAACTGAAGCAATCCAAATTTACACAACTGTGAAGAATACCCTCTTTGTTGAGATAGCGTCGATTGAAATATTAACCTTCGGATGACTAAAGTAGTTTTTCACCTTCCGATGACTAAAGCCGGGTCAATTTTGACCCGGATGAGAAAAGACCGTTTTGGGGTTTTAATTTCACAGATTATTAGACTCAATGCTTTCTATTGTTTGATGGGCCATTCCTGCATTACAGTATAGCAATTAAGAAATTAATTCGATCATTGAAAGTTATTTGACTGATGTTTTACGAATAGAGTTGTGTCTGAAGTGTATCAGTTCACTCTTATTGCAATTGCAGAGATATTTTTCAGCCTGTATAGATTTCTTCTGTAGTATACGTTTATTGATAAGTTCATTTGACATTAGACTGGTCGATAACGCAGGTTGCATCTCATTTTCATTAACTAAGAATTTATAATTTAGGCAGAATTAAGAAAATTTGCAAAACCATGTTCTCAAAATTTCATTTTATGCCTCACAAAAGCATGTTAGAATAAAACATCTGCTTTATTCATGATCAGTACATTCCAAACTATAATCTAAAGCTAAAGAAGAAACTTAACTTTCAAACCGAAAATGAAATGACCAATCAAAAGAAGATCTTCAGAAAGTTCTAATCCCCTGAAACCGATTTCTAGCCCTCCATTATGCAAATAACGATCGTCATAACGGTGCCTTATTATCAGTAATTGAGCACTTGTTTGTTTGACTTACGTGGCAAGTGGTAGCGTCGTAAAATGTTCTCTGAATTTAATATGACGTAAAATAGTGGCCGTTTATAATTCATGAAAAGTAATTCGTTTTTATAAATGTGCTTTAATCATCTTCGAAATTTTTGTATACTTATTTTGTAAATGTTGCCTTTTAATTAAAAAGCAGTTAATTATTATATTTCAAAATTCAGTTTTCAATTTGGTGTAACTTTTACTAAGTGATAAAGTGAGGAAATTTTTGATTTAATATCATTTTTGCAGGTATAGAGAATGGAGAAGATAAAAAAAAATAAAAATGCAGATGACACCATACAAAAATCCATAGATGGCACGAAGCAGATCAAAAGAAAACAAGAGGCATGTATGATTTCTTGGGTGTACTGATTCTATAAGACT
>JYDO01000133.1:86970-124988 GCA_001447755.1 Trichinella papuae | reverse complement strand
AAAACAAGTTTTTCGCCGTTTTTCGCAAAACAAGCAAGTCTATAGATCACGAAATTTCGAAATTTTCGAGAAAAACTTTGTGAAACGAAATTAGCTGAAATGGGTATCAATCGATCGGAAACAATTTGACAAGTACAATGAACGTACCCCCGCCGTTCCTGGTTGCGTATTTCTCGAGATATTTTGAGAAAACTGACAGCTTCCCTATGTATTAACATAGGCAATGCCAACTTTAGAAGCCATTTATTCCACAACTACTGGATTGTTTGCGGTGAAACTCTCAAAAATACAATAATTTATCAATATAAAAGTATAGCAATCAAAAAAAGTCCAACTTTTGAAAACAAATTTTTCGCCGTTTTTCGCAAAACAAGCAAGTCTATACATCACAAAATTTCGAAATTTTCGAGAAAAATTTTTTTCTCCAAAAATTACTGAAATTGATTTATATCGATCAGAAATTATGACCGAACTACAAAAAACATATCCGCACCGTTCCTGGCAGCATATTTCTTCAGATATAAATAAAAAAGTGAAAACTAAAATAGGAATTTAAGTGTACCAAAATAAAAAGAAAAAAAATTCAAACTTGTGGAATTGAGCATATTTAACTATTTTAATAATTTTTTGAACCGAATCACTAATATCTATCGCCAAAATGAAAGACTTATTTAAATAACAATTGTTCCTGCATTTCATTTACTCCCTACAGAAACTTTCAAGATTAAAATTTTTGTTCACTCAATCAATGTTTTCATTGATTACATTTTAGAGATAAGAATTATCCAAAATTATCAGATTGAAACGGAACTTGCATGCAATATGCCAGTCTTTCTGTTCTATAAATGTCAAATGCCCAAACCGGGAATTTTATCAAATTTCTCAAAAAATCATCGATTGCGGGATATTGAAAATTCACATACCTTCAACTGGCACATTACTGTTTTCACTTATGAAAAACCATTTTCTAATACTTCACGCTTTTCGAGAAACAGAGAATTAATTTTACTCAACTTACTGGTGGATAGTTCCAAAGATGCGCATAAAGATCACCCATGAGCCGCTTAATTTGATATGAATTATGAATTAATTTAATTTACTTGCGTTGTTAATTAATTATCACTACCGGCTATTACATTTAATACTCATTATGCAAATTACAATTACAATTACAAATTACATAGTAAAATTAAATTAAAATAGCGACATCTTTGGTATCAATGAGAAGCTCAATGAATAAAAAATACAATAATGGAGACCGCATTCCATGAAATTTTTGCTTTTCAACAAACCAAAGAATTACAATTCATGCGTTTTGATTCGCAGGTATTAATGATCATATAACAGCAATAATTTCAGAAATTCAATTCATCTCATTGTAAAAAAAGCATGCATTAGTAGTGATATGATACAATCGATGTCAAAAATGCTTCATATGCAAAAAGTGGCAATCTCTGGTTCAGCAGAAAGAGAATTACTGATGGGCAACTTCCCCATGTATTAACATAGGCAATGCCAAATTTAGAGGCCATTTATTCCACAACTACTGAAGTGTTTCCGGTGAAACTCTCAAAAACACAATAATTTATCAATATAAATGTTTTATAAATTAGTAAAAATTTTATGGCTTCTTTGTAAAAAATATTTCATGTGCAGAAAGTAACAGTCCTTGTTTCGGCAAAATCAGAATTACTGATGGGCAACTTTCCTATGTATTAAGATAGGTGACACGACAACTTTAGAGGCCATTTACTCCATGACTACTGACCAGTTTCGGATAAAACTGTCCAAAACACTGTCGCTTTTCAATGTGGAAGTGTACCAATGAAAAAAAGTCCAAATTTTGAACGGCCCAGCTTACCCATATTCAACCCGCATTTGTTGTTAATCATTATTTTCCAAAAAATATAAAAAATCAACATGAAATATAGAATGTATAAATTGATTTCACTCAAAAATCAAAGCAATTTATATTTAATTAATTTTGTAAATTTTTTTATCCCTTTTAATTTTATGAAACAAAAATATTCAGAAATAACTGGAACACATGGAAGCCTCTCGCAATGTCTCCCATGAGTAAAAAATTAACATTCAGTCACGGTATATTACAAGCTCAAAAACGATTAAACCCTTTCCCAAATTCCTGCATATTTCTGGGTGCATATGTCAAGGTGTGCTTTGTTAGATAAACACAGTTCAGAAACCGTTAACGCACCATGCTTAGCTAATTAACACGCCGAATTGAAATGCGCACATGAACAGTGTGGAACGAACTGGCTTCGCAATTTTTGAGCACAATGCCATCCATGTTCAAGATCACTTTCTAAAAGAATATTAGAACTTTAATGAGAAGTTGAGAAAATGATAAAATAATTTGTTTAATATATTTAAAAAATTATATTTCATTAATGTCATCAATGATTTGTCGCTTATATTCAGTTTCTTATTTATTATTTGTCGGTTTGCTTATAAATTTAGAAAAAATGAAAATCAGAAATACTTACAATGCCTCATAGCGTTTCACATTGGTTTCCAGTGAAAAAACAAATCTTCTACCACGGTGCACCATCACCTGCTTAGCGCCTAAGCCATCGCCAATTTTCTTCACGCTTTGCTCGCCATGGCAAGCCCTGTTAAGTTAAGCGCCCTTTATAAAGTGATAACGATATATTTTATGTACAGGAGCAATTCTTTCGAATGTAAAATTAATTTTCAAATGCAGATCACCGCGCAATGTTATAGCCTAAATTGAAGCGGAAATTCTGAATATTACTCATGTAATGGCAGACGGCGTTAGCTATGATGAAAACGCACAGATATTGGCAGTAGCAACGCTAGATGTAAATTAATACGCATAATTCAAATGCAAAAACTCACTTAATGGTAATCAACGTAGCCTCAGTGCTATACTAGTGCCATGCTGAATTTCTCAATGTTTAGTACGTTTCGGTGATTTTCAGCAATAGTTTCGAAAGTGAGAATTTAAAAATAACCCACTCAGTAATATTTGATAAGGAATGTCAGAAGTTTTAACATCATCTTTATTTAATTAAATGTGGAATTAAACACCATGTATTTATCCTCAGCTGTTGTTTATCTATATGTCAAAGTAACAAAAAAAAATCAACTTACTAAAATACATGTCTTCAGATGGACGTGAGCCCTCATCAATGAGCTCTTCTCCAATGTATGCAATGGTTAATTTCATAAAATGGGAAAGAAATAATTTGAAAAACGACATACATTTCATGTATTGCAAAAATACGTTGAAAGATTAAATTAATTTTCATCAAAGCGTTACTGACAACACAAGCAAGTGATGAAAATTAACATATTGCATTGAAAAGCACCTCGAATGCAACATTAAAACAACGTATCCTCACTGAATTCAGTTTCAACGTTAAATTTCTCTGTGTTGAAAAAGATTTGTTCTAATGTATTTTAAAAACACGAAATTAATGTGACTAGTCAAGTAAAATGCTAAAACATTTTCCATTTAATGGATTTACAATATTTTTATTTAATTATGCTATTGCGAGTTCAATATAATTTATATTGAATCACTAAAATCTCAATTGAGTTTCTGAAATTTATAAGCTCCATATGAATTATTAGTTTAAAATTTACCGAATTACGAAATAACTTACGCATTGTGCAAGTAATTTAAATTACCATCTTATGCTCGCGGACATCCACCTTTCTTTTGTAGTGCTCTAAATTAAAATACATCTCTTTATAGAAATGAAAAGAAAATAAACATAAAACAGAATCCATTTTATGCGTACCAGTGTGATGAATCAGTTAATAATACAGTACGCCAACAAGCGTTGAAACTGAAGCACGTAAGCAAATGCATGGCACTCGAATAAAAATTTGCATGAAATTTAGATTAAACAAGTGCCTGGCCTACTTATCATTGCGTTGACAAGGCGCATTTTCACGATCGTTAACTTCAAGTTACAGCAACAGCAAGGTACAATTCAACTCCAAACCATCGCTAAATTATTAAACAAAAATAAAATAAAATAAAATAAAATGAACACTTGTTTAATGTTGATGAAAAGCAAAATCTAACAGCAGCTCAAAATAATCATTTTTCAATAATATTACATTTTATGCAAAGCTAAAGAATCAGATATCACAGAATATGAAAAGTAATTCTATTGCAAATTCGTTAGAGGTCATCGTAAAAAAAATATTAAATTCATTTCAAACGTATAAATTACTCGTTGCAATATAAAAGGAATATTTTGTAAATAATCAACAATTTCAAGAAAAGAAAATAATGCATCATTGTTTCAATTTTTTAAAAATATAAACAGATAGTACGGATGTAGAAAGTGTGATGAAATCAATAACAAAATAATAACAATCACACTTGTTCCTTTGTGATAATACCCAATGAAAGTTTAAAAAGTTACTTACCAAGAGAAACAACCTTTGTGAATATTCATTTATTCACTATTATTATTGTTATTGATTTCATTCCTTCAACAAAGGTAGAAAATATGCATTAAATGATAAATGATGCTGTCAGTTGAAGACAAAAAAATATTCTGAGATGGTCAATAGCTGAAAATATAAGTTACATTTTGCATTGTTGCACATCACTCAGTGCATATTGTAAAAGTGTATACAAAGTTTGAAATGAAGAAATTGAACAATAATAATTCGATAAGTAAAGATTAAAATCTTCAGATATAACGTTGCAATCATTGAAATGAGGTTTCAAAAACATCGTGAACACGAAAAAAATTCAAATTTAAATCAATAATTGACGTTTGTTTTCAGAATCAAAAAGCGTGATCAACCGATCGCCGTACAGACGGCAGAATGGCCACAGTCTGCAAATGCACAAAACCGGTTTTGCAACAAATCCAATTCCACCAATTAGAAAGTGATTCTCACTCGCATGTGTATTCACTGAAAGTGTAGCATTTATTCAGATGCTATTACAAGCAATATTCTAACTTTTTGTACAATGTGTTGTGCAAATACGGTGTAGCCCTGGTTGAAATTTCATTTTTCACCTGAAAACTATTTTTTATATCATACACTGCAATGAGGAGATTACTGAAATGTTTGATAAGTATCCGTCCTTGAATATCGTCGGATACTGTATTGTATGAAAATATTCAAAAATTTTGAAAAGCATTATTCCAGAAAAATTTATCCAATTTTTAATAAAGGCGTATTCCATAGATCATATATGAACGTGTTGATTCTGTCACTGATGGCGGGTTAGTTGAGATATTACATATCAAACATCAATTGTTTAAATATTACAATTTTATTAATTGATATATATTTTTTTGGGGGAAAAGTTTGATAAATTTAAATATAAAATTATTTTTCAAATTTCCAAATTTGAATTTTCCATTCTTTTATTAGAAAACAAAATCGTGATTATTCTTTATATTCTTGCTACAGTATGTCTCTAAATAAGATATTCAATTTTGAAAAGTTGATGAAGCAATTGGTCTAATCTCTTAATATTTGAATTTTATAGTAATGTTGTGAAAATTTGAGCAATTTTCTGGTGTAGATTAGATTAAATTTCAAGTCATGAAAATGATGATACGCATAACGTATGCAAATAACTATCTTTTCAAACCAGAAAAATTGTAATTTATTTCATTAATGGTAATTAGCAAATGTGATATTTCTGAAAAGCCGTATAGACTCTAATGCAGCATAAAATGTCCAAATTTCAAATGCTTTATTCGTTGTTTTTGACATTTATTTTTCATTTTAAAAAACTATATATTGCATCTAAATGTTAATGCTTCAATGGTTACTCAATTTCAGATACCACGAAGTGAAATGTTCGTACAACTGGAATAATAATTCTTTTCAAGTAATATCATATTGTTGAAGTTGTAATATGAAAACAAGCTGAAAAACATCATTTTATTGTACATGAAATAAAAAAACAATAAAATTGAACAACAATTATAATTATAATATAAAAAACTGTACATCAAAAGTGATATTGCAAGATACTGCACAACAAACGCAACATCATAAAACTACACGTACCGCTTAAGTATTTGCCTTGCTTTGATTGATGCTTCGATTAATTTTGTCATACATGATTTTCGCTTTAAAATATAAAAAACGCTTCCACATTAACGCTTCACATCTCGGATTTCTTTGCTTTCTTTCAATGCAAATTATTTCATAATGAGAACATTTCAAAAATAATTCCCATTGTTTGCAATTTGTAATGCAGTTGTTAATTCGTGGATCAAATAACTGCGCACATAGGTTCCAAAACTTTTCATTATTACAAAACTGCACTTCCAAATTCTCCAAAACATCTTGCAGCTGCAATCGTAAATTAATGTTCATTTGATTATTCCGTTCACGACAAACCACTGTAAGCAACTTTATCATCACTGATTCAACAGTCCGGCCTATGCTTTTATGGTGATGACAAATTTTTCGAAACATACCAACAACAGATTCCAATTCACGATTGCGAAAATGGTGAACAATTATTTGATCAAGAATTTTTTCCCCATTATGTTCATAATTTAAATGTGAACGTTTGAATAAATTCAACAATACTTTATCCGATACTTTGGCTATTGAATTTTCCAAATAAGACCACCCATTTGCTGACAATTGAATTTCAAGTGAACGTTGAAATGCATTAGCTGCAACTGAGTGGTTTTTTAAATGATACCAACACATTCCAAATAAAAACCATGCTTCGTGCTGAAAAATAACCAAACAAAATAAAACATGTAAACTTGACACAACAATGATTTGTTTTAAATTATATAAATGAGAAATATTCAATAGATAAAAATTGAACACGTAAAACAATTTTTTTTCACTTACCATTAGCGGTTGTTCGTGCAATATAGATCGTAACAAATAACAGCTTCTATTAAATTGACCATCAGCATATAGCTTCTTAATTTTTGCTAGCTGTGGCAAAACAAATTTCCGCGGTTCCATTAACGATGCGCTGGACAACATGTCATCATCATTTTTGATTATCCCCAAGCAATATGTTGTAAACGAACTCGGCAACGTGGAATGTCTTTCCTCAATTATTGGCAACGCAATGTGTTCCAACGAAAATATTTTACATACATTCGTTATATCCTCCAGCATATCTAAGCTTTTGTAAATTTCCAAAGCGTCGCGTGGGCATCCTTTTAATAAAAATATTTCGCCTTTCATTTCTAAAATGTTCCATATTGAAAAAGGAGAAATGAAGCAAAACGCTAGGCGCATTTCAAATGGAATAGTAAAATTTTCGAACCAATTTTCAAATTGATCAAACTTTTCAAAGGTGTTGTCGTCCGTTAATAAATAATACTTTGCATATTTACAATAAAATATTAATGCCAGATTGAAAACCACCCAACAGGGAGCATTTTTCAAAATGCTCATGACCATCTTCTGGTATTTCAACGCAAAGCAATGAATATCTTCAAGTCCAGATTCCATAAGTTGCATTTGTACCAACAATAAGCACTGCGAATAAACATTCTCTTTCTCTAAATCAAAACGCTGTTCATTCTCAAATCCTTCTACAATATCCAAATTATCATGATCATCATTCTTTCCAAATTGACAACACTTTTCTATTCTTTCATTGTAAAGTGAATTCTTTTTGACAAGCATTCGGAAATTATGCTTTCCTTGAACAAAACAATTTGCTAAATCTGTTCTTTCATTTAAAATATCTTTAGCCATATCCAAACATCGGGCAGCTGAACAGCTTTCTGCAAAAATGATATGAAAATAAGAAAGCTCAAGCCAGAAAACAAATTTCATTTTATCTTCAAACCGGTCCGCATAACCGGCCCATCCACCTGGTGGCGTGCGTTTCTTGCTGGTGGATGTATTAAGGTAAATCATCGGCCGTTTTAATAGCCGCTGCCAAATCATTGTCACCCGCAGTGCCCACCAATAGCTGCTATAAAAGTGCATTTTAAAAAATGCAAAACAGTCAATAAGGATAACTTTCGCAATAGCCAGCAATATCAAATTGTTGCACTTGTAAAGAATGGGTTCCCCATCCACCGCTAGCTCTGTGGATCTGAGTACCCACGCTTCGCTTGCAGAGGCTAATTTTCCAAAATCCCATTTCTCAGGCAATTCTACGTTGGTTGGTCCAAGAAAGTTTTGCTGCATAAAATGCATAAAACAGCTTATTCCAAATTTGAAATATTCAAGGCGATTTTCACCATTTCGGTTAATTGAGCAAATACTTTTCAAGTCAGCTTTTAAGCTTTTAAAACTGGAATATTGGTTAAACGGTAATGGCATCGGCATCTTCTCCAATTTCGAGGGAAATTCAACTTTAGCAGAAAATGTCGTGAATAATTTTTCCATATTTATCTAAAATGTTCATTGTGCGTGTTAATAAAATTTGAAAACTTTTAAATGTAATTTCTATATAGTACATTTAACTGACGTTCAATTTTCCAATGTTTACAATTAAAACAATTACACTTGTGAAATTTCTTCATTTTCCATATTTTTGATTATTTATATTTATCAGTATAAACGTTTAGTATGATAATTAATGTTTTCATTATTGGATGAGCGCAAAAGATTCGTAAAAGTGAACGAAATTAAGTGTTAATGTGCAATCATTATTACTTTTATGAACTGAACTAAATGAAATTCACCGAAGAATAAATAAGCGAGACAAAAGTAGCCACTGTTTTAATGCATGAAGTATAACTGAAAGGAAGAGAAATAGGATCATAAACATTAATATTATAAAAAATTATAATTTTATAACAAAAAAATGTTTAACATACCTATTCAGTAGACTGAATACAAGAGAAAAAAGAGCTATAACAATGACAAAATGAGTTCGCTTTGCGCAGTCGCCTTTCTGTGTATACGACTGAAAACCTTGTGATTGTTTACTTTTGTAAGTTGCCTGTATATCTTTAATTTTATACTGTAATTTTTCAGTTTTTAATTAATTAAAAAATTAAAATTCTTTTGTTTTTTTTTTAAATATTTTAAATTTTTTTTTAGAAAAATAAAAAGAATTGTTAAGAACAGCAAATTGTTAAACTTTGTTTAATTACATCTGAATTTTGAAATTTACATTTTTGTTCAAAATTATATATAAAAATACAGTCGGCCCTCAACATTCACGGGTTCAACATTTTCGGATTTCAAAACCGCTAAAAAAATAAATCTTAATTTTAGACCCTAGTGTGTATGTATGTTATGGATCTGCAGGTTCAGTGCATGGTTGTTTCCGCTTATGAGATTCCACACCATAACAGTAGTGATAACAACTTAACCAAACTGGGAAGCTAAATAACCGCTACTAATGCTAAGATGAAAAAAAATAAAAACATTAGGGTGAAGGGAATGGAGGCGCTGCGACCGGGAAGTTGGTCTACGGCAGCACCGGTTCCGTGATTCCAGACGCTTGATCCAGACTGGTCAACTAGTCCGGACATGTCTGGAAATGTCCAGACTTCCGCTTTCAAGCTAGCACAGTCCAAAATAGCGTGAGAACAACGCAAAATTTGAGCAAACACGTAATGCCTGAAGCTACTACTACAGTCAGAATATTTTTTCGATAACAATGTTTTTAAAAAAACAGTCCATCCACTTCTGGCAATGATTTTGACTGTTATACACTCAATCAAACGAATAAAAAATAATAAATACGAGATAAATATTTAACATGCAAATCAGTAGACGGTCCTTGATATCTTTTGAAGCTTTCAGACAAATGCGTAGTATTATAAAGCATCGGCGGGACTGTATGAATAGAAGCGACAAATATTCACGGAAATTCGTGGTTCCGCCGGAATGTTGTGAGCCGACTGTATTTAATTGCAATTAAATTTACTTAATTTAAGGGAAACCTTTGAATGTATCAATTATTTATTAATTGAATTAAGTTTTTTATTTCAAAAAATACTTTTTAATATTTTTTTTAATTTGTTAATCATAAAATATACGATAAAACTTGATAAATTTTATCATCGGTGAGTGTGTAATTTTTGTTCAGTATCAACTTAATTTTAAAAGATTAATATATTAAATTTTAAAATATATGTTCAGCTTTATTTAACTATGCTTTTTTAGAGAACATTATAATAATACATTATGAGATGTATTAAAATAATGTACTAGTGGGACAGTTTGCTTTCCATTCAGGCGAGCGAGAAGCCTTTTGCAGCTTTACGGAAGTCTCAAGTTTCTTAGTTGATCGATAATTATTCGATTTTCCAAAATGTCATTTGTTGTCAGGATAATAACTTTAAACGCCCACGCATTCGGTGATCGAAAATTGACGCAAAGCAGAATGAGCATTAGCAGCAATAGTCGCCATTACAGCTGAATCAGAATAACATCCGCACGGTAGTGAATATTCAACAGCAACAATGTTGAATTTGGTTATCTTTATTTTTGGACTAAACTATCACTATGCCAATACAATGTTGGCAAAATCGAGCATCTATGAAATTACCCAATTGAATATGCCCGGTGTGAGACCTGATCATGTGAGTTCTCGTTTGAATATCGCATTAACATAAATATGAGCTTTGAAATACATATATATATATTTATTTAAATGAGAATAATTTTCAAAAATAACTGAATGTGAAAAAGATAACGTGGGCAGTATAATATTTTGAATTAGTTTGATTTTAATATTAATGAACATACGGCTGTTTTTCCATTTTAAAAGTGCCATTTTTTTCGTATGATATATTTTAAAATGTTTAGGAATAAAAAATAAAACACCGAAACAGCTGAGAAGCTAATCCAAAATATGTTTATGCAAATTTAAATTCATTTGAAAGAACAACTAATGAAGCATAAGCAAAAGGAAAAGCATGCAAAGCTTTTGTTCAATTTTGTACATAAACTTCGCGAAAGTATTGAAATAAAATTTTGAGGGTTTAAAATGTTGTACGCATGGAATTGATTTTTTGCACATCATGTAATTGATCACAATGATTTAGGGTATTTTTTTCTAAAATTAATAAAAATACCAAGAAATTCATTTAAAGCTTAACAAACAAACATACTGTTTTAGTAATGCAATCAATAAAAAGTCAATGACTAAATTGTCAGCTGTATTGAAGTGTGTACAAGAAAATTAAAAACGTGACTTTGTTTCTTTTCAAATGACATTTTTTGAACTGATAAACATGATAAATTATAAATTAAAGCACATAGTGCAAGTTGTTATTAAACTTTGCAATGATGAATTGTGTTAACAATACGCGGTCGATTATATAGATTTAACTTTTAGAACGAGCAGTATCTTTGCAAAGCTATAAAGCTGGATCGCACAAACGTCCATTATATCAGTAAAAAAAATATATCATTATAAAAAATGAATAATTACACTAATGTCAAGTGTTCATTATGTTACAGCAAAATTTCAACCACAAATTTCCATGAGCAGAGCACATCACATGCTGCTGTTTGGTTGTGATCTTCCTGGATCAGACGAGGAGGTTTGGTGAGGAAAATTCACCTACCATGAAGCATAATAAAATTATCAATGCTAGACAATATTTTAGGGACTGCGGAGAGATGACAGGCCAAAGCGATACGGCTAGATCTTCTCTGCCTGTGTGCGATCCGTCAGGAAAAACGAACATCATTTACGGTTGGGCTAGAGATGCTCCTGCTTTGACGCTGCCTGCCGGTATAAAAAGCTGCACTTTTCATCCATCTTCTATTCATTCAATAGCTATTTCTTTGTCAGGAACTGGATTTAAGGTTGCCGGCAATACTGAAGTTCAGTACTTGGTTTTACAAGTTCATTACATGCATCCTTTACAAGGTAACGTTACGTTGTAAAATTATTTCAAAACAAAAATTAAATATTTTAGAAGCCGATTTTTCTGGAGTAACGTTGACATCCACTACAACACCGTTAGAATAGCATCATCAAGTTGACAGTGGGATAATTTTTTAATTGCACAAAATGCTTTTTAGAATGCCAAATTTAGCCGGTGTCCTGTTAATAGCAACTGATGGCATGATCAAAGCCAACAGTAAAGGTATTAGCTTGATCCACTGAGAGAAGTAAAAAAATGCGTCCGTCATATCTATTAATCGGTTATTATGTTTAAGAAAATTTTGAAGCAGCATGCTTAATTGATGAAGATGTGGAAATTCATCCGTTTGCATTCAGAGTGCATGCACATGATCGAGGTATTTCCTTAATATCACTGATTACAAATTTGAGCGATTAAACTTCAACATATATTTCGAATCAATATTTTCTACAGCATTCATATATGACATGCAAGTACTATAGTGAATAATTACAATTTTTTGTCGCTCAAATTTAAGCCGATTGCTGAAAACACTTTTTAAAGTAGATTAAAAATGTGAAAGGTAATTTTAAATAACGGTAAATTATAGATTTTTAGAGAAGATGAATTGTTTTTTGTTGACCGTTGCTGTTTTGAATAGGGATTGTTGTTTCTGGATTCAAAGTGCACGGAGATAGATGGGATTTTATTGGAAAAAAAAGTCCAAAAGAGCCACAGGTAATATGGATTTTTGTAAAATAATTTTTTTTTCATTTTTACATAATTATTTTTTGCAGATGTTCTATCCGGTAAACAATACTGACATGGTTATTCGAAAAAATGATATAGTGGTAAATGAACTTTTATGTTAAAACAGAATTTTCACCGTTCATTGTAATATTAAATATTGTTAAAATATATTTTATTAGGCTGCACGTTGTACAATGGAAAATACCGAAGATCGAGATATTAAGATTGGGTAAAAGTGGTGCTTTATGGAAATTTAAATCAGTATGATTATGATTATTATTATTATTTATTAGTGCCACTGGTGACGATGAAATGTGCAACTTTTACATTATGTACTATGTTCGAAATGGCAGTATTTTAAAAGACAACATTTGCACATCGGCAGGTCCGCCATTTTATTACTGGGGTAAAAATGGTGGCTTGAAAAATATTCCCGACAAGTTTGCCAGCACTTTGTGAAATTTCACAGCAAAAGTTGTGCGCGTACACGTCGAAGACGTGGTGGTAGTATTTATTAATTCAGTTTTTATTGAACACAATTAATTTATTGAATTCAATTATGATATAAAATGTTGTGCACAATGAAATAAATTTCTGCCCAATCAAATTAAATCAAATCAAATCTTCTTGATCTTATATATTGAATTTAAACTTTATTTTTTTTTTTTGATAAATTTCCCCCTTTTTTTAAAAAATAATTAAAACACAAGATAAAATATGAGCAAAAATTTTATTTCAACAATATAAAACTAACAATGTCGTCGTTCGTCGTCTGTGTAACAGTGAAAGAATTATTGTATTAGGTGGCGACGTTACACCAGAGTTTATCTGGTAAACAAGCCACGCAAAAATAGAAAACACTCAAAAGGCGCTAGTTTCAATTAGCAAATACGGCATACTTAATATTTAGCAAATATGGCGTAACAACAGTCAGAACAGAGCAAAAATAGCAAAAAATAAAAAAAACAACATATGGTCAACGGACAGCATGTTTCCATATGACAGGATGTAAATAAAAGGTGAAATTTCAGTGGTGGCTACGTGGCACCGCACCGAGACCGGTCAAAAAATAGTAATAATAATAATATTATTATTATTATCATTATTAAAACAAATGCTCCCATTCCAAGTGCTGTACTCGGCATTACCAAAGTATGACTTTAAGATGAAATGGCAACCGTTTCAAATGTTATAAAAGCAGATGTCGCATTAAAAAAAAGAAAAAAACCAACACTACACACTCACTGGTGGTATAATTAGAAATAATAATAAGTAATAGTAAAACAAATGACCTCGCTGCCATCATCAATTCATGCATCCACAAACAACGCTTACTGCATTTTACCAGAATGAGAAGGTTGTTGTTGCTGCTGCTGCTGCTGCTGAAGACGTTGAAGTTCCATTTCACACTGACGGAGACGTCGATTTTCCGTTTCAAGTCGTTCCACTTGTCTTTCCAAATGAGCAATACGATTCTTGAGCTCGTCCACTTCTTCACGGACTGCATATTGGAGGTGGGTTTTCACCAAATTCATTGCCTGCTCAATTTTGCTATCAATGGCAATGGGCTGCCGTGGTCGGCTATGAGGTGAGCTTCGCTCGACTGGTGTAGTGGGCACTGGGCAGCTCGCTTTACGTCCAGCAGTTGGCGATGTGGCGACACTGTTCTGCGTGACCGACGACACCGCGAAGCCAGAGGTCGAGGTAGCACATCCGGGAGAAGATAACACTCCCGGTACTGATGATCGACGCGTCACCGGCTTTTCGTTCAATGCTATAATATCCTCTTGTTGAGGTTGCTCATCAGTCTCATCATCATCATCATCAATATCATCATCATCATCTTCTTCTTCTTCTTCTAGCGTTTCATCCAATGCTTCACCATCTCGCAATGTTGAAACTGCCGAGATGGTAAATTTTCGACTTGGTTCACCGACAACTTGTACACCACATTCTTCAGCAGGCTTCGTCAACGCCGTTGTCTCCACAACCGGTGTAACTGTGAATCTGCGACGCACTTCAACGTCTGGCTTGGCAGGCTTTTCCTTCTCCTCTGGTAAAACCACAGGGCATACGGTGAACTTTCTGCCGGGTCCATTCACTACGGTACAATTGATATCCGAAGCTGATTTGGTTGTAGTTTTCGCTTCAACCGGCGACGGCTGCTTATCTTCGCTTTCTTTGCAAAACCAACGTCCACGACGGTATGGATCATCCAACACTTTAACAATATGAAAACGAGATACTTTCGTGATACCATTGGAACAACACTTTTCCACATTCTTCCCTGTTGGATTCTCTTGAATACCAACAATTCGTGATTCGACGGCGGTAATTTTGAAACAATTTCTCGGTCCAGTGGCGCATGTTGAATTCGAACAGCTTTTCTTCGATTCAACAACGGACTGTTGTTCCATTGAGCTCTACAATTTGAAGAAGAAGAATATGCTTGCAGCTGAACAACAAAAATATACAATTTGCACTACAACTACTACTACTACTGCACAACGTAATCTGTTCACACACACACACAGACACACACTTTTGACGTATATGTGTATGTGTAAACTACCAAAGTAGAGTAGACGTAAAACAAGCAAAAGCAACAATAAAATATGATAAAAATAATATTAAAATAGCAGTAAAATATTTTAAAAGAGAAAAAAAACCACAACAACAACAAGATGATGATGAAGTAGAATTTGCAACCTTCGAAACGCAGCAAATGGAGACGGTGAACGTGCTTGCACGACAACAATCTCAATGACTGAGAGATTAATGTCTAACCAAAGTGGAATTAGCTCCGAATAACCTGAAATGGTCGAAACAGCCAATGAAAATCTTCGGCTTTTTTATTCTAAGCAAATAATAAAGTTTGATCAACAAAACAAACAAATCAACAATCAAAGTTTCACCAAATTTACATTGAAAATATTGACGCAAGAATTGACATTGAAATGGAAAATAAATACAATTTTATACCATTCAGCAAAGAATGCAAAAACTTACTTCCTTTCCAAAAGTAGATTAAATCCACGTAACAGTTTAATCTTACAAATAATAAATCTGATTTAATTTACATTTGCACATCATGCAATTCATTGGAAAGTTTTTGAAAATAAAATAACTATATATATTTGAATATAAAATACAAAAGTTCAAATAAAAGTATTAAATTAGAAAAAGATTTTACTAAGCTATACAAAAAAAATACAATAAATTTTGAAAAGAACAAAAAAGTTCATATATATATATAAACATTGTCAAGCAAAACTTGTAAAATATTTTTGTAAAAAAAAATATTCTACACAATCACCAAAAAAAAAGAAAAATTTATAAATTTAAATCAACTTTTTTTCACTTAAACAAAAGTATCATCTACATTATCTGTTGTTCACATTAATCGTCGATGAAAAAAAATTCTACAAAATTGAAATTATCAATTGAAAATTATAAATAATTCATGCTAGTTTTGCATTGTTTTGTTTGAATAAATTTGTTTTTTTTTTAAATCTCATTTCAATAATTGATAATAGTTGTTAATCAAGTTATAATCGATGAACAATTTACAAAATTGGACATTTTCCAATTAATCTGCTAAAAGATTGCAAAATGAACATTGCACATGCAGCTGTTCAGCTAAACTGTTGCAAACAATTGTACATAAATATCAAAAATAGTCATGCATGCAAAATCAGTAGCCAATCAATCAACTTCTTCTGTTCATGTGTGCTGAGAATTTCTGTTTTTATTTTTGAAAATTTACATTTTTATGCTCTCAACAATAAAAAAAAATGTGACAACGTAACGTTTTGCAAGTTTGAATTGAAATAGAAATTATTATTATTTTTTTGGTCATTAGAAACAGAAGCTTTTGATCTAAAATTTGCACACACACACACCTAGTGAACTAAACAAAGCATTGTGAAATTAATAATACATACTGTCGATGTTCTAGTTTTATATTTAAAAATAATAATTATAATTTAAAAAAAAAACATAATTTTCTCTTTTTCATACCAGTTTCCCATATCTAGTTAAGCATGCATTGATTTTCGTATGTATGTTCCTTTTTTCTACATTTTTCACACAATTAATTCTCATTCATCTTCATGCATTTAGCAGTTGAAGATTTAGAGAAAAAAACAACAACAATTGTCATTATTATTATTACAATCAACTTGATTTTCATTTCCGGTAACGTACAGATGTAAAACAAATATTTTTGCAATTCAATCTGCACTTTTCCAGCATGTATATTTCTCTTCTTCAATTTTTAATCATTCTTCATTTCCAAAAAAAAAAGAAAACGAAAACAAAAATATTATTTATTGTTCATGCATAACATTTCCAATGCCAACTGTACTTGTGCACGTGTATCACCGTCATGCTATTTTCAAAAACATTAAAACAAACAAGAAACCACAAAAATAATTAAAATATTGTGCAACAAAGCAAACGTTTTCCATTCAAAATGTTTTAAACGTAAAGCGAAAAAAATTTCAGCTAATTTTAAACATGGTGGAAAAAATTCATAAAAAATAATCTGCTATCATATTCATATGACCTTGACTGAAATTCTTCTTATTCTCAACAAAATGCTACTTGGATAAGAAAAAAATTAAAACAAAAAGCATCTCAATCGCTTCTTTACAAAAAGCAAACAAACAAGTACTATAATGACAAATTAAATGTTCATTTGAAATAAAATAATATACTTACAAAACAAAAGTATTGTTCATGCATATTACAACATGATAAGACGCAGCCAAATGTAACGCTAATCACCGCAGTCGAGCATTCTCTATTCGAGCAACGTGAAAAGTTAAAATACGATTTTCCTTTGAATGCTAAAAAATAAAATAAATAAATAAATAAATAAATAAATAAACACTCTCATCCATACAATAATATCTCTACAAAATTAATAATTTTCATTTAAAAAAAAATAATGATAAAACAAATTTTGCTTATTTATTTGCACATTTGTTAAAAATAGCACAAGGTCTATTTTACATTGCGTTCTACTTCACTTAATCTCAAATACATACATATATATATAGAATTACAAAATGATGTTCATTTAGCTCAAGCAAAATACAAAATACAATATCACTGTCGACTGTAAAATAAATAATTTATAAGAATCAACAGTGCACATGTTTTGTAAAACACGTTTTCACTTGAATGAAATAAATCAAAAAATTTCATGACAAACAAGCAACTGCCAGTTTATGCCTAATATTTTTCAATATTCAATAAAAATTCAATTAACAATCGCTAATGAAAATCTTTCAGACAAAATAAATAACGACCAACGACAACATTTCCAATGAAAATCACGTAACACGTAACAAAACGATTCGCGCAGACTGACACACTATATTCGATGATTTTCAAAGAAAAACCTTTTGAAATAATAAGCTGAAATAAAAAATAATAGAAACAAAAAAAAAAATAATTTCATCACCGAACCGTCAACATTTTAACATTGTTCACTAATTATAAGCTATTCAAAATTGTGAATCATTCGCAGAATAAATTTTTCTAAAAAGAAAAACGAAAAAATAGGTCGATCAAATTGGCAATATTTCATTTGTGCATTGCATGAAATGCAACTGCATTTATTCTTTCCAACAAAAAAAAAGTAATTCACATTTCAAGTTTTCAAGAAATTTTGTGAAACAATGTTTTTTTAACGATACAAAAAATTCTTCATACGCATTTGTACTTGCAAATCACTTTACAGAACACTGAATACCGAAAGAAAAAACACTAACTGAAAAGTCACAAAAAAGCTGTTGTATTGATTCTTGCGAACAAGCTCATTTCATTCCAAGCTCATCTCGTCAAAGCACAACCAATTCAATGTGACCAAGAATATTAAACTTTGGCAATTATTTCCTAGCGCGTGATTGGTTTCTGCTAAATTGACACCATTTGTAGGAAAAATTTGACAACAAATGCTACATGTCAAAGAATATATGCAAAAGAAGATCTCTTAAGATTATGCGTGAAAAATGAAGCAGAATGAATCATTTTCTAAATTATGATGAATTTCGTTAATATTTACAACTTTGCCCTAACATGAAAAACGTTAAAATTTATTTCAGAAAAAAAAACTTATCATTCCTCATTGTAAATCATACAAGTAAACAATAGCATTAAATATATTCGTATATTTTTTTTTTGAATAAATGCTTCACTTAACAAATTATAAAGTGATGATTCACCGATTGTTCGAGAAGAATTGATCGACCATGGCAGAAACGAACGTTTGCCAGTCAGTCTGTTCCGGTTGAAAATGATTCACTGAAAATTAATAACCTCAAGCATATATCTGCGCACACTTATATTTAATACTAAACTTGTTTAAAAGAACAACAAAAATTAATGCAATTTTCAATTTTATTTAATCGTTTAAAATACAAGAAATGTTTCTTTTGATCAATTTGTATCATTTAGAAAAACTGCTGACAATTATTTGATCCAATGTCTTCTGATAAACATATCGCCTTTATATATTATCTATTTATAAATTTAATATATATATATATTAATAAAGTAACAACGTCAGCAGAAAGATTTGTCATTGTTGATAAATTATACAACTGAAGAATAGAAACCATCCACTTTGAAAGCAAATTAAACATTTTAACAATACCCAACAGCCCTGACTGCATTCAATTTCATGAAATCTTAAAAAAGTTTCGACAACTCTGTAAAGTCAGCTGTGCATACTAGAGCGTATCAATTATTTCAGATGAATATAAACAGCCATTAAATACAAATGTGAATGTACTACTTAAAATTAAACATAAAAGAAAAATAAACATTCATTTTCTACTGACTTACCTTTTCTTAGCTGTAATAAAGTATCGACGTACCGACGAATCACAACATGTAAGAAGCATAAAAAAATGAGAGAACTAATGGAATTGTCTGATTGTTCATACAGTATCTATAAAAATATAATATCTCTGATAGATTATTTATTTAAATCAGAAAATTATTTGAAATTATTATGGAAACTACAAGTAATTCTTTGATTTATGCAAAAACTAAATTGACACTTCAAACTAAAATTTGAAAATAGCTATAATTGTGCAAAAATTTATTGTACATAATAATTAAAAATAGAAAAATATTCAATTAAAATCAGTTTTTACATAATATAAAATAACCAATAATGAATTGCAGAAGTCTTTAAAATATGGGTGACGTATTTGAAGTACGTAAATAAAAATTAAATATCTTAAATAATTATTTATTGAGGAACTTCAATAAAACATTTCAAATATATACTAAAATTATGTCTGCTAAATTCAAAATACTGAATGTTTTCAAAAAATAACTACATTTCTTACGATTGATGCTTTGTGTCAATATGCTGCATAGCAAACTTTGAATAAAATAAAGCTTATTCAAGCCGCTAAACTTAGCTAGGAGTGCTTATTTAATTATCAAAAATTCAATCAAATATTGATGCTATTTTTAATAAATTGCAAAGATTATATTTAACAAAGGCATACTGTAAAAATTTAAGTAAAATAATTTTCAGGGTTTACTTTATTCTTTCTAAAAATACTAGCATTAAGTAAAATAAACTATTCAAAAACATCGTGTTATTATAAATATTAATTTCAGTAGTTAATTTTAATGATGAAATTATTAAAATTACCACTCCCATATTATGTTATTTTTTTTAGTAAAGGAAAAATATCATTATTTTATACAATTGCAATACTTTAAAATTTTGAAGCTTTTCTTTAACATGATGGAAGATAAAAAAATTAAGAAAATTATATTTGATTGAAACGATAAAATTTTTAAATAAAGTCATCTCAGAAGTCCATATGCACTGGATAAAGTTGTAATCAATTATTTACTGACTGATTATTAGTTTCAATTTATCAACTGCATGGATGGATATTTAATAATCACTCATCACTTAATCATTTATCAACACTTAATTGCATATGAAAATGAATCTATATATAAACAATTTTTTTACATTTTTACACAATATCATTTATTTTATGGAACAATAATAAATGATAGCATTGATACAAACAATAGATAATTTTTTCAATCCGTAATGACGTGGATAACCGTGAATTTTCCATCACTAATATTAAAAGCATTTACTTTATTTATTTGGATTCGATTTCATCATTTATTTCCACTAGTAATATTTCGTGGGCAAACTGATGAGCACTTTTAATGCTTTGAATTTTTAACAAACGCTGCGTAATGAAGTGCAATTTTAATGGATTTCTTTACATTTGATCAGCTTAAAATATCATCATCATATAATATTAACATTTCAGCAAAGCTAACATTCAAGTCAGAATAATGCTGGAAATAATATTTTTCTCGAAGCAATTTATTGAAAACTTTGCCAATCAGTTAGTAATACAGACTTATAAATTTTTTATGTACATTTGCGATAAAAAATTCTTTTATGAGAAGAAATTAAACAATATTATCAATAAACAAGCAAAAAATAATGGCAATACAATAAATGATAACAATTAACAAACATTCTGTTACATGTTTGCATATGAAAATTATGTAAAATGAACAAGTTGCAAAATAAGAATGGAATTTTCAACGTTTCCATCAAAACTTTTCAATAAGTGTCATCCTGAAGGATGTCATAGGATGGTTGAAACAGTCCTAATGCTTTTAACATCTCTTCACGCTCTTTCAATTTCTTTTTCTTCTCTTCTTCTTTTCTAGCTTGCAAATTTACAGCTTCCCTGATTGTAGTTTTTATTAGCTTTTCTTCCATTGGCTTATTCTGGTCCTAAATAAAAATAATAATCATAATCATAATAATTTTAAATATTCATTTAACCTAACCATATTAACAACTGAAAAAGTGCATTGCAAAGTGTCCTAGACAAACATTCACTATGATTCCGTTGATAACAAGTGCTGCAATAGAAATTATTTTGCTGCTAAACTCAAGTTCTTTGCAGAAAACAGCAATTTATTTAAAAAAAATTGCTTAATTTTTCTGCAAAAAATCTAAAAATAATTTATATATTAAATTTTATAATAGGTATCTACTTATAAAAAATGTTATGCATTATTTCTGGTATGTGCTTACCAATTCGCCAACAAGAAAGACATTTTCTCCTCGCACAATGAACAAGCCCATTGAAATGTCACTGTACATATTGTTGACAACAATTCGCTCAACTGTATCTTCCAAAACGATGTTTGCTGAAAATAAAATATTTCCAACGCAATTCAACTATAATTGATGATTACCAAATTGATCAACTGAACGCAAATAACCAATCATATTTCGTCCATCACGCAAAATAACAAGCACTTTCTCTAAGATGAAAAAGCAATTCAATACAATTACATGTAGATCCAATAACATTCGTATAGTGAATAACAGTGATTATAATTGTCCCTTGATATTCTAATTTCATTTAAATTATAAATTTTCCCTCTTAAAAGATGATGCTCATAGAAAATATGTTATTTCATATAACTAAAGTTTCAAGAATTTATCATTTACTTTGTTTTGATAATTTTGAGTTATTTTTTACGGAAATGTTCCAACAGAAGTTTCTGTAAAATGAACTACAACATTAATTTCTTAAACATTTAAACCCATTTAATAAAAGAAATTTACTATTTAAATCTTCCAAAAGACTGGCTGCTCCAAAAAGGCGATCTTCAAAGAACATCATCTTGATACCTTACTCTTACAGTAACGCAAACATAAGAAGAACAGCTTGGTTTCTTTTACGGTGACAGATAGGTATTTAGATTACAGTAACGCTGTTAATCACAATGAAAATAAAGGTTAATTGAACACATGTGAACATTTCTGAAATAGAAACTATTTTTTATGCATTTAAAATGTGTATTTTAATAATTAATGTTTTCTTTACTGCGTATAACAATTTAAATTATTTTTAAGAAAAACAATCAGTCATTAAATGGTATAGAAAGCTGTTGTAATACAAAGTGGCTGTTTATACTTTTACTTTACTGTTCATGAGTTTATTTATAAATAAAATTTTATTTATATTGAAACAGCTTGCTTAATGCAATGAATTTAACGCAACATGCAGAATTTCTGTTTTTACCATTAAACTTGATAATTGGATAACAGTGAATAGGTTACTGCATGCCATTTTATTGCATTTCTATTTGTTTGCCCTAAGTAGACAGGTAAGCATTTCCTATTTATCCTTGACAATCAATAAATTCTACCGCTGGCTGTTCGACCTCCGAACAAGTTTCAGTTTACTCTTGAGAAAGTTGTCTGTTGGTTTGTGGAAGTACACTGCGCCAGGGTGTATTTTTTCTGTGATTGGCAGCAATCTTTGAGATTTTTTTATTTTAAATATTTTGGTGACATCTTTTGTTTACTTCGCTGCCACGCACTACTACAACAGTAACCCAATTTTCTTCAGTGCCTTATTTTTCATTTAAGAAAAAGAGGAAAAAAAAACAATGTCTTCGGATCTCATGCAAACGCTGTGTAAGTATATGATTTTTTGATGTACAAAATTTGATACACATCGATTTCACTTTTACGGGAGCATTTAAGCCGAAGAAGCAGCGGTATTTATTTGTTTATTGAGTTCAAGTTGTGTAGTTTGCTTATTCAATGCTATCGGTTCAACTTTGACGGCCTATCTTATAATAAGCATTTAACAGAGTCCAATTGATTTTTGTCAAATTGGAAAATCGACTTGAACAATTTGTCTCAGTGGTGGTGCAATTTTCAAATCAATCCATTGTTCTAATTACACTTTGGTTTCTTTTTTGACATGCAAATGGGATTTGTAATTGAGAATAAGAATAAGCTGAGAAGATTGTGTATTATTATTTATTTATTATTTTTTTTGAATGACAATGAATTACAATTTAGTTTTGCTCAACGGTGGTTTGGTGCAGGATATTCAGTGCGCTACATTTTCCAAAGATGCTTCACTTCTCGGTATTGCTGGAAATGATAAAATTGTTCGTCTTTTCAAGCCGGACACAAGCAATTCACACACGGTGAAGATTGGAAATTTTAAAAAAATCAAAAAAAAAAGAATATGAAATTAATTTTTTTTAAAGAATTTTGAATTTTGTTTTCAGAAGTTAACTGGCCATTTTTGTGCCGTGAATACTTTACGCTTTTCCTACGACCAAGCAACAGTAACCAGCGGCAGTATTTCTGGCGTTGTCAAAGTATGGGATACTTGTGCAGGCAGTTGTAAGTTTTGCTTCCTTTTGTTTTTTATCTTTGGCAATTCTGCTTCAATCAGTATTTGAATTGTTGAATTTGTGTTTGTATTTGCAGTAATGTGCAGTCTGTTCGGTCATTTGGACAGGGTCACTTGTCTGGCTAATAGCAGCACTTGTCTGTCTCAATGGGCGACCGGTTCTGTGAATGATGAAGTAAAATTATGGGACATCAGATGCCCATCGGTAGAGTTGCAAACTATCAAAGTAAGCTTTTCACATGATTTTGGCATCGAAATTTTACTTTCACTGACTCTATTCAAATTAATAAGTGAATAAGTGTTTTTTCTTTGTTTCATCGAAACACAATCAATCATATCATATTCTATTATATTATATAGTGTGTAAAAATGATAAAACTTTGCGCTTTGATGCTTGTGGAAATATGATGAAGTTGTTTATTAGCGTTTGCGGATGTGCAAATTGACGATGAAGAGTAGTTAAATGTTTTAATAGATTGCTGTTTGTGCGTGTTTATAACTTTCAGAAAATGTGCAAGCAATTATTTACCAAGTGAAGAATGCTATTTTATTTGAACAAAGAAGACATTTTATTAAGAGTCGGCTTATTTTTATGCTTCAATGATTGATAACTTTGCAAAGAATATTTTCTATTTATATGCTAGTTTAGATTTCCTTTAATTTATCTTTTCAACGAGAAATGAGAAAATAGCAAGCGAGCAATTTAAAAGAAAAAAAAAATCTATAAGAAAAGCCGTTAGTGTTGTTGTCAATGGTGCGCACATTAGTTAGCAAACGATGAAACTTGTTTGCAGCTGATTTCGCTGTTGTTCAGAAACTGCTTTCTCAACTCTTTAAACAATCTGAAAGATATTTTTGATTTTAATGTTTTTTTTTAAATAAAATTCATATATATGTAATATTATAATAGGATTGGTTTTTCTATTAAAATAGTAGAAACTTCAAAGTCATGTAATCTTTCTTATTTAATGAATATAAATTATTTTGCAGTATTCAAATTGAAATATTTACATTTAAAAATAATATTGTTGTTGTTGCTGTTTTGTTTTACACAAAATGGAATTATTCCATTTGTCTTCCAACTTTTACCAATGCTCGATTTAAAGAGGAAGTTGCTACAGTATGCTTTTCGAAGAAATGTGTGATTTTCAAAATGTTGAAGAATGGAACAAAGAACAACAAAACTGAGAGAACGTTGAAAAGAAATTAATTCAACGAAACAGTATATATATTTTTTTTTATTCATTCAGAATTGCATGCGATTAATATATTATGGAATATATGTGAATGGTGAAATTATTTTTGAACAGAGAAATTACAATGGAGATAATTCAGTTGAAAGCGTCAGCGTGGGCAATGTTAACTGCCAACAATAATTTAGGACAAAAGTACAATGAAAAAAAAAATTTTTTTTTTTTAAATCAAACGCAAATGAATGAGGAAATTTTTTTTGTCTTTGCTCATCACATTTGGTGAATAATTTTTAGTCATTGAAATTGTATTTGCATTTTAGAAAAACTATGGTTCTGTACGGTGTCTAGAGTTTTCACCGCATGGTCAATGGCTTGTATGCGGTTTCGAGAAGCGTGCAGTGATGGTAAGCTTGTTGTTTCATGGGATTTATTTTCTACAATATATGTGTATAGTTAATTTGGTTGGTTGTTTAGATCTGGGATTTGCGATCTTCCAGTTCGTTGGCATTGTTCGATCAACATTCTGGTCCAATTAATGAATTCGACTTTCATCCAAATGAAATGCTTTTAGCTTCATGCAGTGAAGACAAGACCGTTCGTTTTTGGGATTTGGAAAGTTTAGAATGCGTTACACAAAGTGACTGCGATGGTTCTTCTGTGAAGTAGACTTGCAATTTATGATTGGGATTATTTTCTTATTCAAATTATGTTTTTGCAATATTCAAGGAATGTCAGCTTTCACAAGGATGGTCAGTGTTTGTATAGTGCCAGTGCAAACGGCTTGCGGGTTCTTGGTTGGGAACCGTTCGTCATTCACGACCAAATTGACAACAAACGATGCAACTCTATTGATTGGCGTTTTGTGTGCCAAACTGAGTTTTCCCAATCAAGGAACCAATTGCTTGTTTTATGTTTGGACTCGGTTACTTGTCGTTTGTCAATTTCGACTTTAAATTCTCATCTTCTCGGTCCATTTGCTGTAATACGTGAACCAGATGATGATGATTATGCTTTGTCATTGTCACCGAAATGCGAATCAGATGGTAAAAAAAAGAAAATATGTTGATGACAATAATAACGAAAAACAAAACAGTATTAATTAATTTATTTATTAATTTATTTATGTATAATTTCAAGAAAGTGATCATTTAATAATGGATGTTTGTAATGATGACATCGGTACGGCAGGCTTGCAGAAATTGCCAAAAAGTCGAATACCAAAAGCACAGTTAACTCGAGCAGTTACACTTCAAGATATCTCTGGTGGTAATACAACGACAATAGTTGATGATTTGAATGCTTTTCGCCCTACACGATGCTGTAAGTATATTTTGCAGTTTGAAAGGCGCTTTTTTTTTCTAATACAGTAATCCACTGTGGTGTTATGTCAACTTGTAGAAATAAATGTGTAATATTGTTGAATTCAAATTTGAAGAGGTTCTTTTTTTTTTCACTTTTAGTACAACGATCTCCACCACCTTGTTCACCGAATAATTTTGCCAGCACGAGTAGAACGTGTTCATTGGAAAGAGTGAGCAAATTGAATAGAAATACATCGATGAGACAGTTGAAAGGTGTGAAATTGAAGAAAAAAAATTTTTTTTAATAATTATCCGTGTGTTATTATTATTATTTTTTCTTCTTTTGCAGTTTCATCTCAAGCAGTGAAAGGTTCGTTGGCACCGTTGAATACAATGAAAAGTCGATCGTTGGAAAGGAAGGCAAGCTCCAAAACTCTCAGCCATACCAATTCGACCGCTTCTTCGTCTAGTTGTTGTAGTCTGAGTTCAGTGGCGTCGAAATCGACGACAAATGTCCACTCGAGCACAGTTGATGCGGGATATCCGTTGAAATGTACCGGTACTCGTCCACTGAGAACTAACACAGGGTCGTCGATTCGATCGTCCAATGTTATTGAAAAGCTACCATCATCAGCTTCATCATCATTGTCGTCGTCAAGATTGGCGACGAGGAGGAAAACCACAGGTGCCGTTGCAACGGTCACTCCTCTGGACACGGCACCAACACGAGCTACAAGCAAGCAGACCGCTTCTTCGAGGACAAAGCTCGTCAATCAAGTGAATCCGCTGGTGCATACGTGCTCTAATGAATCTTTGGATCTTTCGAGTTTTAAAGTGGAACAGTTTTCGTCAAATGCTACCACTGGCAAGCTAGATCTCAAACTTCCGGTACGTGGTTTGTTATTTTCAGTTCAAATTTGTTAATTCATTAGCTGTTATTGATTAATTTTATTTACCACGATCAACTGTGCTTGGTATTTTTGTCGGTCACAGGTAGCACAGCAGCAGCAGCAGCAGCTGCAATGGTGGGAATTGGTTTGGCATATTGTTCAGGGTCAATATAACTGCACTAACTAGGCTAGCACAACAACGGCGGGCATTTGTGATTTGAGCAACGAATTGAACACATACTATAAGTATTATGCAGTTGTCATGGAGATAGATGTCGGGTGTCATTATTCCTGGCGGACGTTGAAGCTTTTTGGTCTTGTTTCTTCTCTTTTTCTTCTTTTTTCCATCCACCTTCTTGTTGGTTAGGCTTTTCAATTACAATTTCACAACATGAACATCCGATTTCAAAAATTCAATCAACATTCTTCTGATTATTGTTCAACTTTACCTTTGCAAATGCGAAAATGTCGATTATCAAATAATTTTGTAAGTTTTTTTCATATGCAAAATTTTTCAAAACCAATGCATCCGTACAAAGGCAATTTTTGTTCATACACACATATATACATATAACTGAAAACAATAATTCGTTTAATGTATATTTTATTTAAAGCTTTTTATTTGTTTCAAACGTTTATTGCTTATTTATTTATTTAGCGTCAGAGAAGGACCAGTAACGAGTTTAAAGTTTTCCCATCCTGTTCAGCAAACACTGAACGAGCTGCGTTGCAGCTTATAGAGAAAAGTGCAATGGTGGTGTCGTTGCTGAATTATCGTCGCAATGCACTGAGTATGATATTATCAATGACCAAATCTCGGGGATTGAAAGAAGCACTGCAAGAAATGATCCACATTCAAGACGATTCAATACTGGTAGATGTGCTAAACATTCTGAATGCAAATAGGTTATGAATTATTCTCTTTTTTTTTCTTCTTCTTTATGCTTGAATTATGGTTATATTGTTTTATCATTATCAATTATTTTTTTATTATTATTATTTCAGTTCTTTGTGGAGTTTGGATGTGTGCTGCATTGTACTGCCTAGAATTGGTGAATTGTTGAAATCAAAATATGAAAATTATATTCAAACCGCATTGGACAGTTTATTGTTGATGTTGAATGGATTTGGCCCGATGTTTAAACAATACTCATCCACTGATTCTACAATTGGTGTCGATATTGCTCAAGAAGAAAGGTATACCTTTTGTCTTTCTTTTTTGTACAATATAATGATGGATTGATCTTTTCAAAATTTAATTTTGTTTTTCTGTAATTTAGAATTGAAAAGTGTAAAAAATGTTCTTCATATTTACTTGCAATTCGCAATGTCGTCATTGATAAAAACAAACTTTCCACTGGTGATATCAATGAAAGCCCTCTTTGGCGAGATTTCAAGCAGTCTGGTGAATTATTAAATTCATTTTTTAACGATTGAGAGAAGCATTTCAAATTCTTCAACAAATTATTATTCTCCATTGCCTGCCTCTATTCTACCTCTAACTGCTTATATAGCATTTTTTGTTCTTTTATTTCTTATATGTTCTTATTTTATTTAATTTTATTATTATTGCATTTTATTTTCATTATTTTATATAATAATGATAATAATAATGATAAAACAGCATCCAGTTGAAATTCCATTGTAATGTTGTATATCTATTATTAATTTTCTTCCAGCGTTATTTCATCGTTGCATAGCTTTCACCAATTAGGATTATTCTAATTTGTTTTTTGTATTTTTAATTCGGGTGTTCAACAATTTGTTCGCCTTTTGTACAATTGTTTTTCATTTGAATAATATTTTTAATGACTAATCTGTTGTTTTGTTCAACAACAGCAATGTTGCTGCTGCTGCTGCTGCTTTTTACCTTTTCTTTTTCAAAAATTTTTATTGTTCTCTATTCTTGTGATTTGTGTATTATTTTTCACAAAATTATTCCCAACGAGTCAAAGAAGCCTCAATGGTGAATAAACTAGTGGCGGATATGTCGTCTGATTTGGCAGTCATTGGCAAATTTTGAATTCAACGTTGCGCTTGATTGATGGATAGCTGAGCTTTGTTCCAATCAATGCCATTTTTTTCCTCTGCTTCATTTATTTCTTGCTTTGCCGAACAACGACAATATTCACAACATGCAGGCTATTCTTCTGTTGACGGTTTTTTTTATTGATTGAATATTTTTTCCATTTGATGGGATCAAATGTTATTCTATTACCCCTTTGTATTTCAATTTTACACTTGCAACACATGCGCTCCATATTTGTTACATGCATATATGAGCTTCAAAATTATTGTCAAGCGCATTTGCTGCTACTATTTGAATAATCAATTTTTTATTTTCTTTCACCATAAGCAGGTTGTATAGTGTTTTACTGTTGTAAATTTTTTACACAAAATTTTAGCAATGCAATACAGCAAAAGTCGAATAAAGAAAACTGCCTGCAGAAAAGTTTTAAGCAAACGTGAAAAGCTATTTGTTAAATTTGCAACTATATGAAAGCGATAATTATTGCTTTTTATCATTTATAATGTTTATCATCATTTATTTCGAAAAGAAATTTCATTATTTCATACTATATTTAAACACTTAACTATCAAATATTTTCATCACTGTGTCACATGCAATGAAAAGGCATTTGTTATGTCAAATATAAATGATTAATAATCAATATTCCCTTCATCTATCAATATAATCTATTGAAATAAATTTAATAAACAATATTCGAAAAAATTTTTAATAAAAAATATTTAAGTAGATAATTTCTACGAGTTTGAGTGATTATGAATTAATTAAATTCTTTTTAAACAACAATCTAATGCTATTATTGTAAATGATACCATAGTGATCGAGTTAATTCTTTCAATCTAACTTTTGTAAGCTCTTTCTTTGCAACTGCAAATTTATGCAAATTAACATATCTGCTAGTTATCAATTTTTCAGTTTTATTTTCAATTTGACAATTATTCAATGTAAGTTTCTCAAATTTATTAATGACGACTTGAATGCATGTTGTTGTTGCTGTTGTTTTTGGTGTATCATTTCAAGTTGAATATTTGATGCTATTTATTTATTTGAATAAATTTGAATTTAAACTTTTGATAATCGAATAAAATTCATCACTTTTCATTTCAATTGAACAAATTAACTTAATTGACCGTAATACTGCTATTTGGAAACTATACCGTTCTTACAATAATTCACATTTATGATTCATATTCACACGTTTGGAAAAATTAATTTTATCCTTTACTGTTATTTGTGTTTGCACTCATTTGTAAAATGATGGTGAAAAGGCTTGTTTGGCTTCTGCATCTGCTATTTCAGTGAGTTGCAAAATTGCAAGCTACTTTTGTTGCTTAGGCGGTATATTTTGATCTTTCTCTCAGCAATTTCAGCACTGCATCGCAAACATTTTGCTTGTTCTACGTAAATCAACAAAACACTACAGCTCTTTTATTTGACAATTGAAAACTGTTTTCTTGTTCTGTTTTTGTCTATTTTAAATAATTCTGTGCCAATTGAAAAATCAAAACCGCTAAAATATTCGAACAGTTCATTAAAGTAATATACAAATTTATCACAATGTCTTTCACAATCTGATAAAATCATTCCACTGTACTGTAAAACGAGCTTTTTAATTTATTACACAGCAAAATAACACTTTACACTGAAGAATGTTTTGGGGACATTTTGACGTTCTACATTTTTTATAGCCGTGCAACACATACTGTTGCTATAAATTGCTTTACATGCACGTTTGCTTTGTCTTAAAGATAACTTTATTAAAATTATTTATTACCATATTAATTGCATAAAGTAAATATAGTCGGCAAAATAGAATATAACAAGCATTTATTTGAATATCATATTCAAACATCAATATGCAAAACATGCAATTTTATAATCTCAGGTTTATCTATATCAACAAATGATAAAAATGCAAACATATTTTTATCAGTTGTGTTGTTTTTCAGTTGTATTATTGTTTGCAAGCTTTTGCAAGCTTTTGCAGAATTTCAACATTTGCAACAACAACAGGAACAACAAGAAAATGTTGCACTCTGATTTTACTATTGTTCACGGCTGCTGCATTTTAGTTTAGCTTTGGAAATTATTCTTCAAGAAAATTGTTCGAAAAATTCATATTAAACAGCTGTGAAAACTATTAAATAAAGAATCATGCGATGTAGAATTGTTAAATTTATTTGTTTACGATGATTTCTGACATTTCCATCTTTGCATGTGCACATTAAAAATTAAAATAATTGAAACTTATTGCGCATTTGATTTTTCATCCAATCACAACTTTCTCATTAACACCATTATGCAACGAGATTCCTTTTGCTAAGTTCATTTATTCATCATCATGATTCCTAACTAGCATGACATTGCATTGAAGCAAGCAAGCAAATAAACAAAAAACAATTACTCAGGCAGTATTTTTTTTTTGAAATAAAACTGCACAAAAGGTACAATTAACAATTGCATGAAAAGAAGAAAACAGGTGGAAATGATGATTTGAAAATTAATTGACAACGCTTCAAAAGTGAACTGCAAATGAGCGGAGGGGTAGAGAATGTTTCAGATTAATATGCTTTATTTTTCACAAAACAACAACAAATTTTAGGCATTTTTTTAAAATCTATTGTTGGATTATTTGTGTTTTATTAGAAAATGAAATACTTTTTTAGCATATTAATTTTTTTCTAATTTCAGCGTAGAAAATTCCATTTGTATTGGTTGTTGGCCTTGGACCAATAGCCCAAATATGCCGCTGTATTCAAGTGAATTAATTGTACTTTGCAAAATTGCAAATTGAACAAAGTTCTATCACTCACTTTTTGCACAAAGCAGCACGAGCAGTGCTTTTCCCTCCCTCCCCTCCATGACCATGGCTTCTTCTACAGCGTGCTTGAGCAACATGTGGTAAATGCTGCAGCAATAATTTCACCATCTGCGCTTCTTTCAGAACACAACAAAACAAAACATTTCAACTTTGTTATAGTAGACCTTGGCATTTTATTAACTTCAAAAACGCAATAAATAGCCATTGAATAAATAATAGAACCAGAATTGGCAGCAAAATTTGATAATGGAACTATTTTTTTTTTTTTTACAACACAAATCGACCGTAATTTGCACTTTTTCTGTAGAACTGTTGTTTGTTCAACATTTGCTCATGCATAATTGCAAATTGGCAAAATTGCTTTTCATATCTCTTATCAAGCTGAACGATGTTTCAATTTTGATTCAAAATTTAAAATTGTAACGCATCTTTATTTTGCAATTGAATTTTTTTGCAAATTCAAACAAATCATGTGAATCAGCAGCACTGATACAGAAGAGCAACAACAACAACAACGTAGGAAAAAATTGTTGCTATGTTCAAGCTAGAAAATGCTAATGTGACATTTTTGCAAACGCTTGCATGCTTCAATTGCAACTTGCTAAATATGGATCTTAGTAGTGTGTTAACAAAAAAAACAAACAAACGTTATTGAAAAAAAAATGCAAAATTCTAAAAAGCAACATAACGTTTTATTGTGCTTGTTGGAGTTTTTGTTCAGGCTTAATGCAAGTGTTCGTATTAGCAAATGCAAATTCGACAAATATGTTCAAACGCAATAATAAATGAACTTTTGACGTCATTTATGTTTGTTTATGCTTTCTGTATTCTGGTTTAGGAAAAGATAAATTGCTTCTGCAAAATGTGACCAATTATCTCAACGTGCTAGTTATTTTCCGTTGCATTCATCAATCGTCTTTCAATGCATTCATCATTTGATCACTGTTTCTGAACCCCTGCAGCATTTTTAGCTGTTCAGTATAAATATCAACGGCGCGACTAGTCTGATCATTTGCGGTTAGTTGGTGCGCAGCCGTCTCTCTCTCTCTCTCTCTCTCGCTCTATTCAACGCTTTCAAAGCTTTTCCCTCTGACACCTAATAGCAACAATAAGCAAAGAAACAGTATGAGCATTCTGAAACAGCATTTGAACAAAGTACCTCCAAATGCCACCAACGGAGGCATCTTCTACAAAAAGTATATTTTCCAATAATTGATTCTCTGAATGCTGAATTCACAATCATTCTTTATTACAAGCATTTGCTTTTTCTCCATTTACATTGCTTTTCATTTTTAGCTTTTTCATGAATGTCCCACCGTCTTATACGAAATTTTTTGGATATGATCATATCAATCCTGCTGAAGTTCCAAGTAATCCAAAATTTCAAAAACTTGGAGAAGATTTTCTCAAACAAATGAACATATTCGTCGATAAAGTTGGCAAAGAGGAAGATTTGAAAAATGAAGTTAAAAAATTGGTCGTCGGACACAAAGCTTTCAAAGTTGGAGTCAACGAATTCAAAGTAAGATTGAAATCAACAACGGTGCAAAGTTTTATGATTTTGTTTTCTATTTTTTCTACTGTTTAATGTTAATGATTTAAAAAAAAAGAAAAAAAAAACCCCTCATATTGTTTGTAACCTATTAAATTTGCAAGTTGCAATTTGGAAATAAGCGAGAGCACATTGCACTAGCAGTATTGAATTAATTGCATTGTTATTTTTTCAAATTGATGATTAATTGAATTGGTGATTTGAATTTTGAAAAAGCTTACTATTTGACAATTGCAGTGACAAGTGTTTGAAATATACATATGTATATATGCTGTGTATTTAGAATGCTGGTCCAGCATTTATGAAGTTCATGGAAGCTCAAGCTGGCATGTCAGCTGAGCAGAAGAAAGCGTGGGAAGATTTTTTTACAAAATTTATTGAATTAGCTTCACTATTTTGACGATAATCCAGTTCCAAATGGTCCGTCCGTAGTATCAGTTATTCAGCATAGATAGTCAACGCGTACACAGTTATAGTTGTTGTGCATTTAGTATTCTGCAATTCTTTTTATTATTGTGTAAAAAATATAAAAATGGAACCAAAAAAAAAAAGAGAAAGAACAATCTAACTAACATTTTTAGGTTGTGGTGGAAGATTTAAATTTTTCATTTTTAGGTGGAAATGTAGTTTGCTTTAAAAATACAAATAAAATGTGTCCTTGCAATTGAGCATTTTCGTTTTTCTTCCATTGTAAATGCACAAACGTTGAACAAATAAAACGTAAAATTGCATATTACGGTTTATTTATTGCATTTTTATTTGTACATTTTTGCAAACAGTTGGAAAGCTGAATCTGAAACATCATTCGTTTGTCACATGCATTTCTTCTATAAGTAGACTTGTGCATGTTTTGATTATTCAGATGAATAAAGCTGCTCTTGATTTATTAATAAAAAACAAAAATAACAATACCTTCGTTTAGTTATAATACATATTAATAATAATAATAAGCTTCACTTGAGTGATTGATGTTGCTTAGCTTCTATGTTATACAAATTTACAGTTTTCTTTCTTGATTTTAATTTCAATTTTGAATTGGTGTTTGGTTGGAAAAATTAAATAAAATCAATAAAGTAGGTGAAATCAATTCAATTTAACATCTAACACATGTGAGTGGTGAAAGTTTGAAGTGAACAGAATGGTTGCATTTATTTTCGTCACAATGCAAGCAACATTGATAGATGTATGATAATTTTGGGATGGACGGATGGAAGAAGAAAATAAATATTTTTCTTGTTACTGTAGTTCACATAATCTTAGAAGCATGTTGTCTTGAATGATTGAAATGTTCGATCACTTACAGATGATTTATTGAGAAAAATTTATTTGACACTGTGAAACCAAAACAGGAACAAAAGTGAAACTTCTTTATTTTCAAAAAAAAATGCGTTCAAAATTTCTTTTCTTCATTCAAGCAATAAAATTACCATTCAAGCATTACGGAGAAGCTTTGGAATTAAGTCATGCTGATTTAGCTAAAGAAAAAATAAAACTAATCATTCATGTAAAAAAAAACATTTTCTATTCAAATTATTTCATCTATTTCAAATCATTTTCGAAATATTAGTTAAATGATAAATGAAAATATGTTTCGTTCTCGTTGAATCAAAATTTTGCTAGCCGAATTGAATTTATTATTTACTCAAAGAGATCTATTTCTTATCTGTGCAATAAATCCAAAAACTAAGCAATTCCATGCAAATTAATTATTAATATGACGACATCTGTCATGCAAACGCATCAGAAATTGCGCATAGTAAAATGCAAAATTTTCAAAACCCGATGAAGCTAATAATAGCTGATACAATATTGTAATTGTCTGCAATAGGCAAACATACAGTTCATTACAGAGCCTACTGACTATTATAACTACCGATGCTTCATTATTTTGTTCATGTGCAAGGCGTTTGGTACGTGAAAATTACTACAACTAAACATGACTTTACATAGTATTACTAAATTATACGTATCATACAACTGTACTTTAAAACAACAATATTAGTCAAATAAAAAAGTATCCAAATAAAGCTAAAATGCACTGTAGCTGTTCAGTATATGTTATTTTTAATGAAAAATGCAATTTACAATCTCTCTTCTACTAGTCTCTACCAATGTAACTCAATTTTCAAAGACTTATCAAATAAATCAAATTTACCGTGCACGTTTGGTCAATAGGTATATCATTGCGTAGGCATCATACAAAGTTTTAATAATATCTATTCACTAGCGTAGTGTAATATATTTTAAATAATTTTGAAATTATCCAAAATAATTCAAATGTTAATTGGCAAATGAAACTGTTATTGTACATGGTATATCTAGATAAATTTCCAATACTTTGTAATTATTGGTTTGATCAGAAATTAGTCCAATAAACACTTTAGCAAATTAACGATTTACACGGTAAACGGCATAGAGCATTATCCAAATTGAGAACAAAATTCATCGCTTTAGTTGTATTCTTATTTTCAATCGTATACAATGGATAAGCATATCAAAAGTAATACTTTTATTTTAGGTGATTCCATATTAAAAAAATTTTTCCAGTTATGGGTGTTTTGTATTATGTATTGTTTTAGGTGATAACGAAATAAATTATTTATTTATTTTTAATTTATTTATTATTTCTTGGCAGTAAATTGAATTGAGTTCTTATAAACCACATTTCTTGTGGAATTGTCTTGAATCAACCAAGCCAATAAAAATGCACACTGCAATTTCTAATTCCATTTGATCTGGATAATTTCTGAATATTTTGCTTATTACTTTTTCTATATTTATACAACCTTTATATTATCTTTAGTATTGCATAATTTTTTTATTATGTTGATAGTTATTTTTCTTCATCGTTCATTTTTCTTTCCATTTTTCAAAAATTGATTATCTTCTCATTTTTATTTCTATTTGTGTTGTGTTACATTTTTCTTCAAATTTGTTTCAATCTAGTTTGTTTGCTTTGCAGCTAAACATTCCAGATATCAAATAAAAATTTGCATGTTAACGAGATAATGCCTAAGACTGATGAAAAAGTATTCATTGATCTCAGTTTTTCATAGACATAAAACTTCATTTAATTTGCTTTAATTATGCAATCCAATGGTATCTAGAAGACGAAAATGATATAGTTGTTATTATTGCAAAGTTGCATCTCATGTATTGCTGTTGCTGTAACTTCAATTAATGGTTGTGAAAATTACAGTCAACATAATGAAAAGTAGGCGAAGCACTTGTTTACCACGAATTTCATGCAAATTTTTATTCGAGTGCTATGCATTTGCTTGCGTGACGTTAGTTGCTATAGCTATTATCGTACAGTGTGCGCTGATTGAACAGTGTGATATTTTCAAAGGAACGACAGCCCAACATCCACAAGGCAAATTCAGTTTTCTGTTTATTTTATTTTTATTTCTGTAAAGTGATTCATCATAATTTAGAGCACTACAAAAGAAAGATGGCTTTCAACGTGGGGATGATCATAATTTAAATAGGTTACATTATACGTAAATTATTTGGTAATTTTCTAAAAATAAAACTAATGATAGATGGTGAGTCTATGAGGTTCAATAATTTAACGGTGATAATACTGTGTTCATAAGTTTTATAAAAATTTTATGTCCAAATTAGCGGGTGGATTTTTGGAAATCACTTGAAAATTTTCAAGAATTAAAATAGTTCTTTACAACTGTAGAAAATGGAAGAATTTTAGAAATTGGCCAATTCTATTTGGAATTTCTCAAAATTAATCTTCGACATGATATCGAAAGTGATTTTCAGAAAAGAAAGTAATCCAGCATTGTGTTTTAATGCAGTTTGACTATCTCGAATAAGGCTAAGTGAAGAGTATTTATCTAGTATGCATATCATCCTTTTCTGTAGGCAGTCTTATCAGTAGACACACTCTTTGGTTATTTGACTAACGTGAACAGCAGCAGCGTTGCATAACGTTCATCCAGTGATCTCCATTTGATGCAATTGATAGTTTTCTGGTGTGCAGTACAGTGCTAGAAGATTCACCCTTCCACTGCAAAGACTGAAGAGCTCATGTGAAGCAAATGTGCCATCATTTATTTATTTTATTTTCATTACTTGAAAATGATTCCTCTTAATTTATTACAGAACAGAAAGGAGATGGACCTGAACGGTGAGAAGATATCTATTTTGGTAAGCTGCATTATTATTTAATTATTTATCAGACCGTCGTAGGCCAATGAAGCAGATTCGTTTTTTTGTTTGTTTTATTATAATTTCTAGAAAATGGTTTGTCGTGATTTAGAATAGCAGATAAACTAGAATGGATTTCATGCAAATAGATAAGCATATTTAGGTAAGTTGCACATTTTGTCACTTGTTTAGTAATTGCTCAAAAATATAACTGAAAATAGATATTGAGTGCATTATTAAGCAATGCTGTCTTATGAGTTTTGAAGTTTTATGTCTACGTTTGCGGACA
>JYDO01000133.1:0-86472 GCA_001447755.1 Trichinella papuae | reverse complement strand
TTGTACACTGCTTGTCAGAACGGCTTCATGTATGATGATAAAAGTAACATTATGAACAATGAATGCATTTTAAAATGTCGAAATCCAAAACCGGAAGCGTTGTCTACATTACAGAAGTCAGCTGACGCTGCTCATGAATCGATTTTCAACATCGTCTAACGGTGTACAGCCTGGTATACAATCATTTGTGCAGCACCTGTAGAAGTAGTTGTAAGTTGGAGATACTTTTTCCTGCTGGTATGATGAGATGACGATGTGGTTTCACAGCTTAAGAACATAAATTTGAACGATTGATGTTATATGATTCTGAAAGCGTCCAACTCGATTTCAGGATCAACGTTGCACGTATCATGGAAAATACTTCTTGGATACAACGAAGAATGTGTAATCCAGTCAACAGATTGTGATAATGACTTTCCAGCTGTAATAGAAATGTTCAACAATCATCAGTTATCGCGGGACGAAGTCGAACAGTTGCTAAGCGTTGATGATACCCCATTATGAAGTACATTAACTGACAATGAAATATTCGAGGTAGTAGAAAAAAATGAAAATAAAGATGTCGATGTGTCTGATTAAGCAAATGAACTGTTGAGCCATTCAGAAGCCCATTCTTGCCTCAAAGTCGCCTTCAAATGGATGGATCAGCAGAAAGAATTCAGTGCTACTCAGCTGATGCTAATGACACATATTTGGGATGTCGCTGCAAAGAAGCTATCTTTGTTCAAACAGAAACTTTTTACTTATTATATAGAATATGACGCAAACTAAACCTGGTGCTTTTTGAATGTACCGCTGAAGAATATAATCGACCACGTTAATAAACGCTGCATGCAATTTAAACAAGTAAATGGCAAATAAACGGAATGTCTACTATTCTGTGTCTGATTGAGGATAATAGCTATAAACGCTTCAATAATGTACATATATATTAATAAATTCAAAACGCATGCTTATCTTATAATTTGATTTTCCAAAGGACACTCAGAAATCATATGTTTGTATAATCAAAGTTCCACTGTATGAACCAAAGAGAAACGCTAAAAGTAAAACGGGTAATTAAAAATGTATTCTAATATTAACTCACTCAACTGACTTCAGTGCTTGGATCCATCTTGTCTATCTGCAAAAAAATCAAAAAATAAAAATTAGCAATTTTGAAATAAAATCAAATATAAAATAAATAAACATAAAATAAAGTTTAAACGTATGAAGAAACGTCTTTATAAATTAATAATCAAATGAAAAGAATTTCTTTTGAAAACAACATAAAAATCTAAGTGTTAAAATTAAACTACACGTTAAATGGACACAAATAAAAAACTCAAAATATTGTGATAGATAAAAATAACTGCATCCAAAACAATTTTGCAGCATCAAAGCCAAAACACTGCATTAATCAAATCATAACCATATCGGTCTGTGTTTAAAATAATTATGCTAGGAGAAAACTTCACCCTTTCGAAGTTCCTCTAGGCTAGAATTATAGAATAAGGGCCCATGGATCACCAAACACCCCTTTTGTCTGCAGTTCTGCTTCATGTCGTCCGTGCCTCCATTCAGCTATCTCTTACACTACAGCTTTCAAATAATATGCTAAATTGAAAATAACATTTTCAACCAATAATGAGCAAAATCGAAAGTGCAACTCAATAGCCGTTTTCTCATCGTTCATGCCTATCATGTTCATTTGATGCTATTCTAAGCCACAATCAATTATTTAAAAGACATTAAACACAAAAAAAAGACGTATCTGTTTTATGAGTACTCAACGGACTTTTCAGGTTAAACAGCGCATTCTTTACTAGCAATACACCGTTAGTAGCTCACAACTGCTTCAAATAAAGCATATGAAGAAAAACGCTATTACACGCTACAGTCAGCCACGTCAGTAAAACAAACAAGCACATTGCTGCTCATAAGATAAGATAAGATAAGGAAGATAAGATTTCACGAAAACTGAATTTGCATATTTGAAAAACAACCCTCACGTAGCGTTGTTGGACATCGCTGAAACTGCACTTAAACTCAACCTCCGTTTCTCCACTCATCTCGATAATGTTGCAAAAGACTTCAATAAAACATGGTCATTAATCTGAAATGAAAATTAAATGAATTTCAACTATGATAAACGAGTCTGATTATTGATCATTAATAACAACTGCCAACCAACCAACAGCTCATTAAATTATATGTACAGTAAATTTTTTTGAAATTTATTTTCACATCACGTCAAAATTGTCACTAAAAACTTCAAATTAGAATGACCAATAATTTCAAATATGATATCTTCTTACATTTATCTCTTTTATAACAGACTAACTATTATAGTTATTGAACAACTTAATAACATTTCCAACAAACTGTCCGCAAACGTAGACATAAAACTTCAAAACTCATAAGACAGCATTGCTTAATAATGCACTCAATATCTATTTTCAGTTATATTTTTGAGCAATTACTAAACAAGTGACAAAATGTGCAACTTACCTAAATATGCTTATCTATTTGCATGAAATCCATCCTAGTTTATCTGCTATTCTAAATCACGACAAACCATTTTCTAGAAATTATAATAAAACAAACAAAAAAAACGAATCTGCTTCATGGGCCTACAACGGTCTGATAAATAATTAAATAATAATACAGCTTACCAAAATTTGTCATGGTTGCAACCTGTCGAAAACTTCTATTTGGACAATGCAGCTAGTTGGCGATGCTAATCAAAACAAAACTGATGAACCATTTCAGATGATGCAGAATTTTTCAGTTGACTGTCACTGTACTAACAATTTCTTCCAGTCATACTTTGTCTGGAACATTGACAACAGCTATATGTTCCTATTCATTGTTTAGATACCAGCTAGTAGATGATAGCGTTTATTGCTTGGAGTAGGCTGTACTCTGAACAGCATTATTCTTTTCCTTGTTTCGTCATTGATACAGCATTATCTGCTCAGAATTTTAAGTTTCAAACATTCTATATAAAGTTTCCAAAAATTACTGCCCACTTGATGAAAAGTTTCACTTTGATCAAGTGTGACTAGTGGCTGCTCTTTTATTAGTTAACTGTGAACAATCATCGCCTGTATTTTTGGTACTCAGTTATTAGCCTGTTAGTTATCAGTTAAATATTTATTAAGCCAAAATAATGAAACAGAATAATTATGAAGAACTACAATACCTTTGAATCATGCACACATACACACAGTGCTATTTTAAGCCAACGGATTTTTGCTGAACACGCGAACAATGACTGACAATTTTCTCGTTCGTGTTGTTTACACTAACTCGCTGCTAGCTTATTTGTTGACCTGCAGCCTTTCACTATTGCACACAATTTTTCTTCTGGATCCAGACGTCACGCTGACCTCTAATGACGACATGCATAACAAAAGCACAATCAATTAAGCAAAATGTATTTCACGGTTAGCTGATGTCAGGTGTATTTTTTGGCACTTTGTATTCACGTTTAAACCTATTTTAATCAAATCACCAATTCTGATTCATAACATACTGCATATTATTCTTCACAATTACTGATTTATAAACTTTATAATGCCTCAGAATTCGTGTAAATTCTAGTAAATACTTTGCTATTAGGCTATTTTTATTTGTCCACTTTTAAATTGCTCATTAAATTATCACACGTATTCTTGTAAAAAGTTTAAAAATCACATGACCAAAACTTCAGTAAGATTGTAATGTGCAAGTATAAACAAATATTCCTAGATGCTAACGTCGTTGCTAAGTGAGTGGATGCTTATATAAATACTCTGAAATAGCGCTCACGTGGTGTCGAGACGGCTATACTGTCACCTTTTCCTGTTATTCAATGGAAAACACGAATTCATATTGACACTAGTACAAACAAGTCAGCTTCTAGTTATTTGGTTGTACAATATTGTAGAAAAGAACTGTCTGTCTTTGTGAATAAACTTTCATAAGACTACAACCTTATTCTGACAATTATTCTTTCTTGTATACTCAGTATGCTAAAATCGAACAGTACGCTCTTATTTATCACTATCATACTTTGGTTTGCAAATAATTCCAGTCAGGTAATGGCAGTTTTTAAATTTTTCGTAAACTAAAACAGCGCAATTTTATAATTTTCAGTAAGTTTGTTCACTTTCAACTAGTCATAGTTATCAGTTTTATATTCCACTTATTTGCCATGGAATGCACGCTTACCTGCTCATTCACTGTTTGTATAATGAGTGAAAATGTGTAAAATTAATTTTCTATTTTTAGAAAATATTTCCATATGTGACATTGAACAATCATTCTGCTGCTACACTTGCAAATCTCAAAGAAGGTATTTAATGAATTCATTAATGCGTTTCAGTTATTTTTTTTAGAAAATATTTACAGCTTCTCAAAACAGATTCAATTTTCTCAAAGAAAATGAATATTTACGTATTTCTTGGAATGTCGAAAGCATCCAACACTGTTCTTTTTGTTACTTGAATTGCACAGAGCTGACGGATTTGCCAAACAATTGTAGCAGTTTGAAAAGAAAAGAAAATTTTGCCCTTTTAAAAATTATGCCGAATCAAATGTTTAAAGTATGAATTGCCAGTCAGTTCACTAATATTTAGGTTTTGCATAAAATTTTACAAAGGCACAGACGAAAGTTTTCAATAAAGTCTCGCACAGTTTTGTCAATAAGCTTGGATAATAAATGAGTATTGTTAAACCAGAAAGTAAAAATCATGTGTTCTGGTTATCAGTTGATCAGTCATTGAAAGTTGCTTTCTTTGAACATCTTGTTAGCATTATAGATATAACTGTGGGTGTGAGTTCGACAGACTTTTCGAGTACATGAAATTTTAATCTAAAAACGTTCAAATTGTGCTCCAAAATATGAGTTGCTGATCATTTCAAGAACGTCATTTTTTTGTAGTTCACACTGATATGTTTCAATCAGCATCTGAACGCGTGGAAAGTTGTATACGAGGAAATTTTAAACTTGGAATGTAAGTCATGTTAACAGAGTAGTCTCTTCGCATTATTAGATTTGAAGCATGATTGTATAAAACGGACAAGTTTTCAGTTCATAAGGCAATTTTGACAAAAATTACTTGTAGATCCTCAAATGATTGAAAATTTTCGAACTGTCGATGCATCCACAGCGGACAACCATGAATCAAAGGTTACACTATCGTGGAAATCAATCGAAGATTTAGAGAGTTTGTATTACGTTCCCATTTTAACGTACTATGAAAAAAAAGTGAGTTGCTAAAAATAGCTAAACTGATCTATAAATTGTTCAATACGCATTGACGCATCCTTTTTTGAATAGAAATTACACAAATTTGACTTTTCAACTGAGAAAACTTCAGTTCATTACTACTTCAACACGCACTAACATTTCTATTTTCGAGATTGCTACAATTTTTGCAATAAACGGATTTAAAAGGCATGAATGTATTTTTCGCAAAACAAAGCACCAACTAACTGATTGATCACTGTTTTGACAATACAAGACAATACTAAAAAGTTGTTTTTAATTTTTCTATACTGTCTAGTAAAGTACACACTGCACAACATTGCATTAACATGCAGAGTGCATGCTTCAATTTTATGAGCACATTTTTAGCAGTAATAACTTTTGAAATTTATTGTTTCAAGTCTTTGATACTATAACTCATTTTCATTTTAATTATTATATTTCAATGGAAAGCATAGCTATTCATTTTAATGGAAGATGAAGTTAATATATATATATATATACTCTTAACGTGCAAAATTTTCACAGTTTATTCAAAGACACAAGCTTATTTAGAAATCACCCAGTTCATCTGAAAATATGAAAGTTTACGATACAAATTCTGTAAGTCTGAGCATGATGAAACCAGCAACAGAATACGTATTTTCATTAACAAACACATCAAAGTTGCTTGGATGGAAAAGTGATCCTGTTTATTTGAACCTGACAACCCGTAAATGACTTAAATTTAGAAGTTAAAAAAATTAATTTTCATTTTACTTTAAGCACCTGTAATATCTTCCATGCTAGAGGTCGGAAAAATTACGACAACTTCGTTGAAACTAAAGTTCACTCCAACCGACGTTGATGGTGCACGCTTTGAAAAATATGAATTCGTATTCAACGTAAATGATAAAGTGAATATAACTCTCACAAAAGATCCAAATGATAAAAGGTATATATCAGAGGTTTATTATTCTTTTGCTTTCCTTTTGCAAAATCTTAATCCCTTTGCAGTCGTTCATTTTTGTTTAAAAACTTGAAGCCTGGAAAAAAGTACAAATGCTATTTGTTCACTGTGTATAATTCAGTTCGCAGCTCACCTGTTATGAAAGTTTTTATTACTTGTAAGATTAAACTTACACGGTGAAATGTTCACTTTATGCAATTGCATTTCTTCAGATCCAGAGAAAGTTGAAAATTTTCATTTGATAGCGCGATCCAAAAGTGTCAAACTATTTTGGACAGCACATGATCCCACACTGCCGTACATTTATTACAGAATTTCGTATGTTAATTTTTATGTGGTTATTTACTTTTTACAAATGGAAATGTTTGCATATGAATTGCTATTTTCTAATCTAATCATAAGTTTTTCTGAAAATATTTCATACGCACCTGCTTAATGATTTTCATTAAAAGATACTATCTGTCAGTTATTTATTCATCAAATAAAGCAAATATAAATTACTGGACATATTTTTAAGATACTCGGGTACAGATGGATTGAAATCATCAGAATCATTTGATACAAGCCAATGCCAATTTTTGGCAAGCCATTTGCAGCCGTCAACGTGGTACACGTTTTCCGTGACTACAATAGCGGACGATTTGGAAAGTGAATCTGCATCTGTGACCGTGCTGACAGGATCTACAGGCATGCATTTACACCGATATCCAAAAGTGTGTTATTTTATTGAAATACTGCGGTTTCAGAGGCTTTTCCTTTGCAAGTGCACAGAATTGAAAACACCATGGCAGAAGTGTCATTCGGCAAATATTTCTTTTCTGATAGCAATGGCGTTATTAATAATTACAACATTATTGTGACAGAAGATTCTGAAGTGGGCACACAACAATATTTGCTTGTTCTTGTTGTTCATTTGAGTAATTTTAGCTAGACAAGTTTGAATATCATCTTTACAACTGGGAAATGGTGAAAGAATTCGATATTTCTCCTCCGTATAGCACAACCCCTCCTAATTACCAACCATTTGTCAATCCTAAAACAAAAGATGCCTCTTATGTCATCGGTAATTGTTTAATAAATTGTGACTTAATATTGTGACAAAAGTTTCAGGCTTGGACACTTGCGACGGCAAGCACAAGTTTTGCAATGGCCCTTTGAAACCTGACGCAACATACTTTGTAAAACTTCGTGCTTGTACAGTAGCGAATATATGTATGGAAAGTGATTATGTGAAAGTATCATCCAAAAGTATGAAAAAATTGCGCAATATATTTATGTAACGTAACTTTTGTTCATCACGTTTCAGAAATTATCCAGTCATCATATTCAGAAAATCACGCTAAAATTCTTATTCTATTGAACAGTGTAGTATTCTTGCATTTGTCTGCTTCATTGCACAATTTGTTTTATTGAATAAATGATACCTTAGCAACACACTTTTTCTAAGAAATCAAAAATGAAAAACAGTCAACTGTTGTTTTTCAAATCAATGAAATGAAAAAATAAATTTCAACTAGAAATAATTGAAAATGTTTGAATGATAATTTAATCAAAATGCAAAAGCATAAGTGTGAAATCATTGAAAACCATTTTCACAAGTGCACTGCTATTAATAGACAAAATGCAATAGCTAGCGGTCATCGACGATAGTTAAATTGAAAAAGTGATTCTTAAAGTGCAATGGCCCTACGAGAGCTATTGTCATTTGATCATGTTTCAAACCGTTGCAAGAACAGACACAGACCCAAAATCGATTGTTGCAAACATTAAGTAACACCCGTTTTCATTTTGCACAAAAGAATTGTAAATTTTTCATTTTGTTTCATTTTTCTGCCTTAAGCTTGAGAATCAAAAGGCTTAAAATCAATCTATTAGCACGACCATTTTAAAAATATTAATAAAAAAACTAACCTGATTTGATTTTCGACCGTAATTCAAATGTGCATAAATTAGCATTCCAATATTTTTGTGCCCATTATCGATCGCAACTGACAAAGCCGTACTACCATCCTGTCAAAATATTCTGCTTTTACAAATATTATAACGCGAAAAAATATGCAGCATCTAAATTTAAATGCAATTATAATATGAAAACATTTTAGACCATTTACGCGAATTACTAATAAAAAAAAATATTAATCGCTGAAATGTAAGCTAACTTTGATTTTTTGATAAGAAAATTGATATATCAAAAAAAAGCAAACCTGATCAACCATACTGGCATCTATTTCAGGCACATCTAGAAGTAGTCTGACTATATCTTTGTGACCATGTTCAGCAGCGCACATTAATGCGGTCGAACCATCCTCATCTTGAAGATTCACATTAGCACCTGCTTCTAACAACAGTTTTACACTTTCCAATTTATTCTGACTTACGGCAAGCATCAGAGCCGTTTGGCCATGCTAAAAGTAGTGGACGTTTTACAAAATTTTAAACATACATTTACGCACCATATAAATAATTTTTCACAGAAAAACATATAAACAAACAAACAAACAAACAAACAGTTAATAATTAAGCAAGCATCAATTATGCTGAATTATTCCAAGAAATGCGGCAACACTGATCTCAATATTAAGTAGCAAAATTGTAACTTGAATTAGCAAAATTTATTTCATCTGAGGCAATGCAACACAGAAAAGATTTTTGTAAATTTGCAAAGTTCCAAATTCTAAAATTCACCCTACCTGAGTAGCTTTAACATTTACATTTCCCATGTGAAACAATCGTTGCAGCACCATACGATCTCTGTCACTTCTCAGTGGAGTCAACGCAGCAAGCATTACAGCAGTATAACCGGCTTTGTTTGCTTTATTTAAATCACAAACTTGAGAATCCAACAGTAAGCTGACAACTTCAAAGTTTCCATACGAAACTGCATAATGCAATGCTGTATTTTCCTGAAAACGCATCATTGATTAAATTTACATTTAAAAAAATGATCACAAAGTACGTTTTGATCGCATATATTGACCAAATGTTTGAGCAATTTTGTGCTGAGAGATTTCACTGTAAAAAGAAACATTTCAACGTAAGCAGCATCAGCTGCTTTTCGAGCAGCTGCCTTTAGCCAAGACTGTTCTACGTAGTGTTCAGTTACTGCCTAGGACGAAGCAATGAACAGAAATCAAATGCACGCGTGCATATTTAAATGAACTTACCAGCCTTTCATTTCGCACAGTTTTAGCACGATTAATTGCATCATTCAAAAGCTGCAGTGCTTCAATCAGCTTGTCCGGAAGAGATGATGCACTGGTGGCCTGTCCAGACATTGCATTCTGAGTTATATCGCATTGGTGAGATATCACACCAGAAATATCGTATGAACCTTCATCAAAAGATGAATCAGATTCAGTGGCTGAACTTTCCTTATCAGAAGACAACGGTGGATTTTCACGTTCACTCAACTTTTCAGTTGAACAAGCTAAATAATGAATTTTCAGATCAGCAGTAACGTGGTTTTGAAAATTACCTTGAGTTTTCAACCTAACAACACTTGACAAAATCTCTGATGGCAGTGGACCTACAGTATCAACCTCTTCGACTCTTTCAATGTATTGCTCTTCATTAGTAGCTGCTGTTGTCTGCGCATTTGTATCAGAATTGAGTTTTGCAGCATTCCAATTTTTAAACTTTGAATTAACAGGCCTTGCTGGCAATCTTTTCATGGATTTTTTATCTGCATTAATTTTTTTAATAGGAACTTTTTTACTTAGACCATCTTCTTCTTCTTCTTCTTCTTTCACAACTGATGGTGATTTATTGGAATTGGCAGACTTTTTGCTTTCAGCCGCTCGTTTATCCGTAAAGAAAGCCAAATGATCGCCCTTATTTTTGCTATCCACTCGCAGACTCTTTGATTGCAAAGCAGACCTCTGAAAACGGCTTGCGGACGTATTAGGTTGGCATTTCCGTGTTTGATTTTCTGTTCGAGATGTTAGCAGTTTTTTTGCCGCTGCTGCTTTGGACAAATTAAACGCTCGCGTGGGACGTGGTTTTGTGAAATCAAATCTTCGCTTTGTGTTCATTTTTTCAGGCTCATTGTCATCAAAACATGGCAAGCTGTCGTTGAAAAAACCCATATCCTCATCAGTGTAAGTTTCACTGCTTGGAGCACTGTTCAATTCATCAGAACAACTGTCGCTGTGGTTGCTTTTCTCAGATTCTTTCTCATCAAAAGAAACTTCGTCCAATTTTGTCATGCAACGTTTGTCAGAGTATTTATCCAAACAGTCTTCCAGAGATGTTCTCTTGTTGTCTAATTTATTTTCAAAGCAGGGTCTGCTTTTTTCATTACAACAATCACAAAATGATTTCACATTATCAGTTGTTGCTTTTGGATTATTCTTAAAAAAAATTACGTTTCAGTATTTCATTGTAAACAAGTACCATTCAAGCATGCATGCAATAAAGTGAACTACTTTGATATTTGCACTTTTGAACTCACTTTTATACTGGATGCACCAATCATAAAGTATATATATAATGTGTAAATAAAATGTACACTATGTAAACTACAGATATCATAAAAAATATGTAATCAAATTAGATTAAAATTACATTAAAAATTGCATGTAATTAGACAAGCATAAGTATCACGAATAAAAATAAAAATTGTTATTATTATTATGTTTGTTCTTCAATTTATATATATATTAATATGTATTAATTGAAACAAAGAAGATATTAAAGAAAATGGTACATACCAAACAGTTCATAGAACTGAGCGTGGAATAATTCGTTTCGTTCACTTTCATCTTACTGATTTCAGATGAAGACGTTTCAAAGTCATCTTTGCACAAATGAACAGCGCTAGCACTGGTCCCTTCCAAACGGGCAAGCTGATCCATGTCTGTAGAAGTGGAAACCGTTTTTCTATTTTTTACTGCCATCACTGCAGCATCGTCACTCATAACTGCAGCTAATACGCCACATTCTGTTGTAGAAGGAGAATCTGTGGAGCAAATGACATTTTTCACCTCTGATTGAAGCGTATTACAACCGACAGACATTGTCTGATTGTTGGCAATGATCTTCACCAGGTCCGTTGATGTAGCCACTGAATTAGATGTCAATTTATCAGTACCACTTGCTGCAGATTTTGTTGTAAATAATGAACAGCCAGTATTAACTGCTACTTCTTCTTTTACAACTAAATCGTTTGTTTCTGTACCAACAGATGATAAACAACTAACAACAACTGCAGATATCTCCTGATTTTCAGTTTTCGGTTCTGCTGTTACACCTTTTGATTCTTTGTCAACAGCTTCGGTATTTGTTGTTGCGTCAAACAGAACTTTCACTTGATCTTGAAATGGTTGAGTATTAATTCCAATGCTCATTCTTGGCTTTATTTCAGTATTAACTGAAGCATGCTTCCAAAATCCAGAATTCAATATTATCTTCGAATCTACTTGAAACTCTGAGCTTTCTAACTGTAAACTGTCTGTATTTACTTGAACCGCACAACGCAGTGGATTCTCAGTATTTGTAGCTTTGGATTCTACAATCTTCTTATCAGTCAAAATTGCCACTTCTGAACGAGGAACATCGTCCGTACTAACGCCAAGGCTGAGATATTTCAGCGATTTTCTAGCTTCACACACTTCGCAGTGAGTTTTCTGCGTTTGCACAGAAGCACAAATAACTTTTGTTTTTACGGATGCAATACACTGCTGACATACGTAATCACCCGTTTGTGTACCAGCATTTGAGGTGAAACTTATTCCTGAAAAAAAGAATCTCTCATTTAAAATTTTGGAAATTATTGAAATTTTCCAAGTGCTACTTGGATTTCATATAAATTGAACTGATTGAAAAATCCATGCTCAGTTCAGTTTATGGGTAGGTTTTATTTGCATTACTAAACAACTACGAGTAATCCATTATTTTTCCATATACTGAATATAAAAACGACGATGCATCCATCTTACATCAGAAAAACAGAAACACTCATATATGTAATGAGTGCAGGTGAAATTAAATTTCAAGTAAAGCTCTGATTAAGTACAAATACACTGACGAAAATACTTTTCGTAATCTGATAATAGAACTTGAAATTCAATAGCTAATGTAAAATTAAACAATTACCAGGTGAACAACTGGTCGACTGATCTACATGACGACGTATGTCGACATTGGTTGCCACATCAACTGTCATTTTTCTTTCTGCGGTTATCAATCCCAGTGGTCGATATGAAATACAACGACGCCTAATACTAGTACCACTTTGAATATTTGCATCAGGACTTCGCTTTAATGGATGATCTGTAAATCAAAACACATAGTACACGCAAACAGTACGTGGCGATGATGAAATGAAATGGAAAATAATTTAATACCGTCAACACCCGACGATTTTGATTCAAACTGAGCATTTTTGCTGTCTGATCTATTTTGACTTTGTTCGAACAAACTGCAACCGTTTGGCATCTTATCCAAACTCGAATGAAGCTTGTTTCTTTGCACATCCACATTGTTGTGCGACAACGAATGAACATCTGTTGACTGAGCTGACGTTGGTTTTCTAAAATTGAAATAACAACTGACAAAAGCTTTTCACAAAAGGAAAAACCAACTCAGCAATGCAAAGTTGAAATAAATTCAACACTCAACTGCGTATTGTATAAAAATACTGATGAAATATTACAAAAGTTTATATTAAATAAAACATGAATACATTAGAATATTTACTTTGACAACGATGAATTGTTTGCAAATTGATGCTGACGTTTCTGTTGGAAAATTGTCGTTTCAAAGCAAGGACTCTTCATTCTACTACTCGAGTAGGCAAGTAACTGCCTGGATCGACGTAAAGAAGCAAAACGATTAAGAAAGCCGTCACCAATTGCCAATTCTGAATCAGAAGCGTAATCTTCATCTCTACCAAATCGAGCTCGACGCGACGATATTGCAGTATTAAAATCTGAAGAAGATCTACGGACCGAAGGAAAACTCGCAATATCTAATAATTTTCTTTTGTGTTCAAAAAGTGCAGGTTTAATGTCGGATGAAGAAGAAGAAGAACAGTTGCTTGTTGGTTGCATGGTGATTTGCTTTTCACATACCGCACGATTGGCTTTTGTTGCAAAGGAACAATCCTGTTTTGCTGACGCTTTACCTCGAGAGTCAGTACAATTTGGCTGCATTTTTACAAAGCTGCTACAATTTTCTGCGGATGTTTCGTACTTTTTCAGTCCAACAAAAGCAGACGCATTTTTCGCGCTTTCTACTGAACAAGAATAATTTCGCTGAAGAAATCGTCGTTCAGCTGCTTCCAAAGCGCGAGATAATTCTTCTCTTTCTTTCTTCAGTGTCAAAATTTGAAAATTCAACTGCGGAATTAGCTTCACTTGATTTTCCAAATGCTGGATATGATTGACAGACAAATTCATCTGATGTCGTATAGCCTAGATACATTTTTATCAGTTAAAAATAAGCTTTGACAAAACGATATCAATCATGTAATTATATCAATCAATAATAATAATAATAATAATTTTCAGCTTTTCAAAATTCAAAATCCAATTTAATTAAAGTTTTATAATTTTTTGCACAATACCTCTACTCGTTAAGTGTCAACATTATCAACAGATAATGTATGCTTTTTTGTTGAAAAAAATAATCCTGAAAGCAATATCCAGCTGAGTAAATTAATGTAGCAAATTAGTGAATTGCAGCAATAATAATAATAATAATAATAGTAAAATTACAAAAATAATCACCTGAAGCAAATCTGAAATACCATTCAATGCTTTAGAGTTAGAGGTAGAAACATTTTGCTGCGAATGTTCATCACTATCACTGGAGAAATCATTAGACAAACACTGACCAGTAGTGGAGGAAAGAAATGCATTTGCAAGGTTTTCTAAATTTTCAGCTAACTGACCAGTAATATGTGGCAAAAAGGATTTATTCGATGAACTTGTGCAACCATCACCATCATCTGAAGCATCTCTTGTAGCAGAGAATTTTTTCAAATGTGTTTGCAAATCAGACGAGCCAGATTCAAATGATGAACCGTAAATAGCTGACGTGTCGTTGCTATTGTTCGGTCGTAAATTTTGTTTACTCTCACGCATACTTTGATTCGATAAAATATTCAATGTCGAATAATAGCCACAATCAGATGTACATCCAGTAGTGCGACTTGAACTAGCCTTACTTGTTCTGAAATATGGCAACCTCTGATCTGTATCTAAATTATTGCTACAATCTTCAATCTGCTTGTCTCTTGGAAACGTGCCACTACTACGGCTCAGTGTTTCTTCAAAATCGCTCATCACATTTTCCAACGAATCTGAAAACATGCAAGTTGAAATTGAAGCATTTCCATGCTGGCGATCATCATTTTTCGACAAGCTATCAAACGACGAAACAACTGGATCAACATGACGAAAGTAATTCGGTGAATGTTCATCCTTTCTCAAAGTGCACAAAGCTTGTGAAACTGGTTTGCCAATGTTTCGGATTATTTTTGAATTTCTTCGATTAAGCAGCTTTGTTGAAGCAGAGCATTTTCCACTTTTTTTACAACTTTCCTCTTCACCAAGTCCAGATTCACAAGTGTTCGAGCATTGTGACAGTTGGCGATTTGAATTAACATTTTCAGCGTATTTTACAAAATCCAAATCAATGTGATATCCATAAGGACAACAGCAGCACTGTGTCATCTTCGGTTCACCGGAAAAGTTGGACAACAACAAGTTGGTGTTACTCTTCTTGGTGGACATAGAACGCTGATGACCAGTCGGTTTCCACAAGTCACCTGTGCAGCTATTCATTTTCTTCACTCAATGTCAGCTCGATGCAACGACAGCTGCCTCTTCGGCGACAGTTGACAATGCTAAAGTTAAAGCTAACAATTATTAAAATCTGAAGCAAACAAAACAAAACAACAAACAAATCTGCGCATTGGCAATTGCGACGGCAGAGGAGGGTGGTTTCAAATTTTTACAAAGACTTAAACTTCAAACTGATCACTTGACAGTTTTGCTGAAAAATGACCAATTTCAATGAGTAATCGTTGAATTAAATGGAAAAGTGTGCATGCTTTGAAGCCGAGCGATGCAATTGAAATGAAAGTGGTTGGTACAACGTGGGCAAAACTTGTCGGGCAGCTGTTATTCGTCAGAATTAGGCAGAGATGATTCATTTTCCTTTATTCGCTCTGTTGATTTCAAATTCATTCAAAGCATTGATCATTTCGTGCAATTTCATGCATTACAGTAACATCAATATTTTGGCGGCATTCATGCAGTTTTAACCCTTTGCCAAAGCACGCACGTGTAGAGAAGAGCATTTTCATTCATTAATTGCTGCGAGCTTTTATTAGCTGAAAGATGATGATGATTGGCACGAAGCAGTTGCTTTCTTCGCCTTTGACTAACTAACACTTCAGGTAGAATTTTAACAAGAAAAACTGGTAGCTTCATGAAGGCCAAGTACGCTTACCTTCAGCAATTTTTAAACACAAAACAAATACACACGCTTAATGGCAAGTGACAAAAAAAAACCCCAAAACATTCAATTTCTCAGCACATCTCACCATCATCATTTCTGGCTTTGTTTAAACAATTGCATAAACTATTATGCACAATATGCTGATGATGAAGCTTAAGGCGACCAAGTTGGAAAGCTTAGCGCAGTCGAAAATTAAAATATTCACTAACTAACTAACTAACTAATAATACATTGTTGAAGAAGATAAAAATGAACATCAGAACAACAATTGGAGCACATCAAGTATGGAAAAATAAAATCATCTGACAACGAATGAAGTTGGTTGGCAAATCTGTTTCATCTTGGCCCGGGCAATTGTGATGACCTCAGTGATAGGAAAGCAGACGGAGGTCAGCTCTTCAATTGAGCGCATCATTCTTCTAGGAACCGGCCAGAAACATTACTCCAGGAATGACAATTCTATCATCCACTGTCAACTAGCTTTCCAGTCAATAACATTTATATTTAATTCTTCTGACAAACAACAACACCATAACAAAGTAGCAACAAAAAAGTCTCTTCAAAGTTATAAGCAAAATGCTACTGTTTTTGCCAACACTGTCGTAGAAAATTACTTATAAAATAATATGCAACTTTGGAATTATTTCATGATAACTTCCAATCACTTGTTCTCAACCGATTACTGATCAGAATATTTTTTCAGCATTTTACATTTTAAAAAAACTTTTCAAAACCATAAAATAATAATCATAATAATAAGAAAATTTGAATTACAATAAAGTGAGAGGATTGATTGCAAGAGAATGCAATTTTCCAAAACAATCCTCCAAGCATACTGATACTGAACAGGGTTAATTAATCAATCAATTAATAATTATAATATTCATGCTATGAAAAATCAGCCTAGTGATTAGAATGAAGAAGAATTTGCCAACAGCAACATTTAAAGGCAAAAGTTTTAGTATGCTTGCTTTACCACTTTGCATTTCCAATTGTTGCTTCTGAAACTTTTGAATTTCACAAAATAACAATAATCTTTATTCAATTTCAATTCTTGTCAAGCTAATTGATGATCGCTTGTGTTCAACGTTGTAAAACTTGCAAATTTCTATTCTCTTTTTTTCACTTTTTGAAATTTGAAGAATAACTTTTTCCTTAACCAACAATAATGAGAAAAGTGATTTCAAACTTGTTAAAAATCAACAAATCAGGGCTTTCAAAAAAACCGAATATGTCACAGATTTGAAAATAATCTAGATCAATTCATTTTATTGTACCAAGTATCTTTTGCTAATAAGGTCGTATTTATCTGAATGAGTGAAGTAGCACCATTTTTATGAGTTTCATAATTGGAAACAAATTCCATTGCATTCAAAATAGTGCCAACAACAACAACAACAACAAAATACATATGCTGCTTTTTGAAGAAGACATTAAAAATTCTTGTTGAATGTAATAAAATAAATGACATTTGTACAATAAATAATATCTTTGCATGCAATGTATGACAAGTATGATGAATCAGAAACTACATCGAAATAGATTTGCATAAAAAACAACCGCTTAAAAGTGAAATAAATGCAAAAAAATGTACAAGTTTTTACTTCTGAAACAAATAACTGAATGCAGCAAATAATAAAGTTTAACATTATTATCATTTTTCTGCACAATTTTACTGATTCTATAAAAGCTGCACTATTGCAATCTGAACTTCTTAATCAGATGATTAAAATATTGTTTGAAAAATTAAGCACAAATTTGAATTTAGCACCATTTCTGCAACAAATGCAAAAAATTCAATTCTACAATTTTTAATTTAACAAAAGTTGAAACTGAATAATACTACCTGCAGTTTAAAAGTAATAATGGTGAAGAAAACTAAATTATGAAAACAGTTTGAAGCATCCTTTAGCTAGACGTCATTGGCCTGGAAACCTAAACCAATTCTATGATCACTATCATTCTATGAGTAAAAAGATGAACATCAACACTGAAACAAGCACCGCCCACAAGGCAATATATGCTTTAAGCATCTTATTATAATAAAACAAGAACATGGAAAAAGCAAAAACTTTGTTTATACAGTATGAAAGCAAAGAAAGCAAGTGTGCAATAGCAAGCATTTTGGAGAGCAAAAAAATCTGCATTTGCATTTTGCTTACATGAATCAACTTTTGTTGAGCACAGAAAAAAAGCAAGAGAAAAAGTAATCAAATAAATATGAATACCAAACAATTATGTGAGTTTTCTCCTTTACTTTTGAAATGCTTACTTTAAAATATCCATGCGTGTTATTAATTGTAGCAGGCACTGCAGAGAATGATGACAATGTTCTTCGAATTCTTAGTTCCATATAAACACGAGAAAATAGCCAAACTGGCATAGTTCAGATAAAGTGAAGAATGAAGATAAATTATTAAATGCTAGTCAACTCTCACGTTGCCTTACGTAAATTTAAACATTTGTGAATACCCATTGCTATGCATCAATTATAGAATAGCATCATAGAGAAAAGCTTCTGCGTCGCAATGCTATAGAGATAAACTGCTTTGATGCACTGCAATAAGCGGAAACAATTTCAACATTTGCAGCAAGATTTAATTAAAACCAGAAGCAAGCTTTCGAAGATTGCGTAAATAAATTAGCATGAAAAGCATCTGGAGTGAAAGAGGATTTTACATTAAATACAAGGCATTAAACAAAGAAAACAATTTTATTAATTTTCCAATGAAAGTCCTACTTGTTAATTATAATATCAGCTTCAGAACAACAATCACTTTCTATACTACAAATATAAACCAGCAATAAAAGCTCTCTTTCCTACTAGCATTAGAAAAATTTTAATTTGCATAAACAAATAACCTTTTTCTTATCGTTTTATCAGTTCACATTATAAATGTGCATTATATAATAGAAAATACAATATAAATAACACTCTTTTACCATCTCAGTATCTCAAATTTTGTGTTATTTCAAACTAAACAACTTCACAGACAGTCCTATAAGAACTTATAAATATATTACAATAAAATGCAATTAATTATTACTTTCTATGAAAGCAATGTAAATAATGAAAGTAATTTCATGTAAATGGTACAAGCAGCGTTTGAAATATGTGAACTGATAAAAGATTTAAAGCATATTTTAGGTCAGGCATTATTATTATTTGAAAAAATGCAAACACTGAAAAATATTTACGACTACTTTATTACTGCATTTTTCAGATAATTTCACATCAAACAGTTTGTTTTTCTTATGCTTAGGTACTTGAAAAAGTAAAAAGCATGTACACACACACACACGACTAAATTGCTTTCATCAATTGGGAAATATTTACAAATTAAAAATTTCTAAAACATCTGAAGTAATAATTGGAAATTTGCTTGTACAACTTTCCCAATCGTAAAGCAAACTTAATGCAATGCAACGATACTCGATGATCAATTAAGCAATAATATCAAATATGATAAGCATTAGTGAGCGTAAAGCGTGTTTCAGATTGTTAAAAGAGAAGGCCTGAAATATTATCTATATTCCTCATTCATATTACTTTTGAAATGAAGAACCTCTCTGAACGCGGAAAAATGCGCAAAAGCTTTTGAAAATTTGTCTTCAACAAATACTGTAAAGTAAAAAATCAAGCAGCTATATACAAATATTTGATAATTATGCCAAATCCTAAGTGATACTATTTTCCTCCTAACTGATACAAATTAATTTATATATGGGCAAGTAAAGAATAAAAAAGAATAAAATAATCAGAAATTAATGAAGAAAAAATTTTCAACATTCGCTTAAACTTAGTTTAAAACACACAAGTAGGTGAATAGCAACTCACTTCCTAATTCATCATTATGATAATTTTGTTTACGAAATTATAATTTATGAAAAAAAATATTTTCCAAAATTAACAAATAAAATGCTGAATATGTTTAATGTGCTTTTCAAAAATTAATTGCACATTCAACGTTGTATCAAAAATGATGCTTGAAATGTGTAAAACAGCAAAAAAAAAAAGAAACAAAAAGCTTAAAAAACTGAAACACATCTTTATAATAAAAAATTTCAGCTTCTCAATTTAACACTGCAAAAATAGATGAAGAAATTGTGGTTTTGTTTTATTTGTGAATGGAGTTGGTAAAAGTGGTTGAGAAGAAAAATGCAAACATTTTGTGAAGTTCACGTTGCATATTTTCCGGTCATTGCAAATAATTTGCAATTGTTCTTCCAAAAAGCATGCAAGCACCGGATGACAACAATAGATGAATGTGAATCAAGAAAGGTTTCAATGTTTACATTGTTCAAAGTATGAAAAAGCATTTGTCGCTGTAACGAATTACACGTGTAAGAAAATCAAGAAAAGCCTCTTCCTGCAGGCATTCAATTTTCAGCCTTATATTAAACCATAACTCATCTTATCTTATTTTATGCAGTGGACAAGAAAATAACTTTCATTGCAAATTGCATCAACAGAATGTTGATATTTCTTTTTTTTTTCTTTACTTTCAGGGCAAATTCAGAATTATACATACATATATATATATATACATTTCAATACAAATTGGTATAATCCAAATTTAAATATCCGGATTATATTTGATGAAAATTTAGAATGTAAATTAACAATTATTGCCAAAAAAACAACATTCAAAGAGTGTACGTATAGAAATGAAATAATAATAATATTAAAAGAAAAACGTAGATAATTGAATATTTGAAAACCCCTTACTTGAAAATAAAGTTAGTAAAAGTTGGGCAATGTAACAAGCCAGTGTTTAAGCAAACCGTCCGTCCGGAAAGCAAGTTTTCACAACAATAAAAATGAGGGCTATTGAACAAAAGGCAAAGCCGGTCGGTCAACCAACTTCGATCACCTCCAAATAATAAATGGTTTGTAAAAAGCAAGCATCAAAATGTGGCAGTGAACAAGTGCAGGATTAATATAAGAAAATAGAACCAAAAGCACAAAGAAAGACAAAAAGCCAACAGGCCAAATGGTAAAGCATCGAAGCCGGCAGCTAAGATTAGCGGAAACTAACCAGCTTGTTGTTGTCCTTCATTCTTCAGAAAGCAAGTTTATTATTGCAAGCACACACTGTGCTGGTGACCAGAACAAAACTGAACGTGAATGGAATAAAAGCGCTTGTAAAGGTCAAGTTCAAGCATTTGTAATAGGAAAATTTTGTTCCTTTCTCGTGTTGTATCAAGCTTACATGCCCAATTCTGATTTTATCTTCTACACTACGGCAGCGCAGAAAATCAAACTTCCTCTTCAAGCAAATTATCAGATGTTGAATTTAAATTTTGATCATATTTTCAATCAAAAATCAATTCATCCAACCTCAACATTTAATCAACCTTCATACATATTTCACAATCACAAGTTATTATATACATATATATATATAACATTTTTGAGGAAAAATAGTTTGCTACAATGTAAATGCAAAATGTAACATTTGAAAACTTACATCACCTTTATTTAATCAGTTTAACAACCAACTACCCTTCCTCTCAGATTGAAATTACCTTTCAATTCTATCTAAATAACTAGCACAACAACACACAATTTCATAGCATACATTGTTGCAAATTTATATTATTTTTAACCATTATTAAATGTGGAAATTTTAAATTATACTATAAAAAATTAAATACAATCACTAAAGTATTATTATTATGATTAGTAGTAGTAGTAGAAGTAGTAGTAGTAGTAGTAGTAGTGGTAGTAGTAAAATGTATTTTTGTAATTTTAGCAGTCCATTCAACTTTTTATTTTTACCAGATTCATGCTTTAGATTTTATGATGAAATTGATAACATGAGCAGAATAAGTGATTTAATTTAATGTTTGCTACTTTTAGAATATTTTCATGTGGTTGTGTTATTTCTTATGGTTGCATCCTCTCTGCTATCTAATAATTCAAGATTACAAGAAAAGATTGAATTACTTTTAAATGTCAGAATATTTGCGAAACATTTGCAATGATTAGAACACTTTTTCAGCACAAATTCAATGGTGCATACTTATTCAACGGTTAGTGAAACGTGACTAATATAACACACTGATGATATCACTGTTGTTTAATAAATAATAAAAAGTACTTCCGCCTGACCAAACAAACTTTTAAATAGGCACTCTCTAACGCAGTTTTTCGTTTACTTCATTTGAAAATTATTACTGCATTCATTTGCATATAAATATTTTGAAAAAATAAAACAAGAGTGTATCTTATTATATTATATTATACTATATTCATCATAATGATATCTACCATTCTCTAAACCATAACCTACTACCATACAATTACACTTTTATAATATTACATGCTGTTAAAGTAAGCTTGTCACCTACTACTGAAAATGATCTGTTGGTCTGAAAACTTTGATGAGTTGTTTGTTGTTCAATATTCATTAAATAGAACAAAATTCAATAAGGCTGATAAAATAATAAAAGAATCGTTTGATAAATTGTTCAGGAAATTAAACTGTACTCAAAGAAAAGCAGCAATCATTCACTGAAATCATCACATGAAAAACAATTGAGATGCCAAAATTTACAAACATAAATCAGTAGAATAATCAGTTTATTATATTTATAAAATATGTAAAAATTTTGACATAACACTAAAAGAAAAGAAATAAGAATAGAAAGATCACTTACGTCAAGTAGCAGTAGATGGTCTTTTATAACTGACATATATGCATGTTGTATTCTTTATGTGATTAGACATTGAAATGTCAATGATTTTTCATAAAAATTCTCCAAAGAACACATGCGGATGTAGCCTATCTATAATGCTAATGATATTAGAGATTGATAAATTTTATATAGCAGTTATTTTATATTTTCATTTAATACAAAAAATTACAATAAATTGAGCATACTCAGCTTCAGCGACTGTACTTCTTCAAAGCTTAGATTTCTTAAAATCTAAACAAAATGTATGAAATTATTCATATAATTGAATAGCTGCGTAAAAATCAAAATCAAATATTAATACTAATGCTAATGATGAAATTAAAAATGCGATATTTATCAAAAATAAACTGAAACAAGTTGCATTTGTTTCAGTCACGCTTTCAAAGTGATATTTATGACAAAGATAATAATAATGGAATTTAGTGTTGTGCTATTTATTATTTCAAAGCTAAATTTTACAACAGACTTCATGTTTATTTGACCATTTCTGTAATGATCTCAGTAATTTTAATATTTGCTTGTTGAAATTTGAAAAAAAGAACACCTTAAACGATTATTGGTTAATGATTGCTGTGCGCTTTTAATTTCATTGTGAACTGAATAATTAGATTAAGTATGACTTTTAACTACAAAGGCATTGGATATTTTTTGATGGCTGACGCAATTAACATATGAGCACTATTTTCATATTATTAATAGCATGCAGATATCATAACAAAGCATAAGAATAATGCGTAGGTTTGAAAAACTGAAATTGTCAGTAGCTCAATCTATCTGGGCATAACACTATGAATTGAAATGACGCAAACCTATATTTCATATTAATTTAATTTTCATAAGGAGACGCAGAAAGGTGCATCAAATCAAGTATCATCTATCAGATAATTATGTGAAAAATTATTTTTGTCTCAAGCGGATTGGTTCTCAAAGTCTGAAATAAAACAGGAAGTCGATAAAGCATCTCAGTTTTCTATAAAAAGCAATGAACATGGCGATTATCTAGCATTTATTCCATTTTTAAAATTCTTACCGTCCGCTTATGAGATCAACGTTTTTCAACCTGTCGTGGCCATACACTATGCTTTTCCTTTAATTGTATTTCATAAAATTTCCATATACTTTTCCGCTATCACAGGTTTGACTCTATTCACCATCATCACCATTGCAAGCGCATGCATTTTCTTTTCTTTTCACCGATTTTATCTAAAACTGTATTTGTTCTTCATTTAACGGAAAACTTTTCAAATTTTTACATCCAGGACATTTCATTTGCTTTTTTTTAAAATCAACTTGGAATTGCTTAATACTTTTCATATTATTACAGAAGTTACGTTTGATTGTAAAAATAGCATTATTGTTGCATTATTCAGACAGAGACTTTAAGTTCTTTCAATTATAAATGCATAATCTATCCAACAGTACTATTAGAAAGCATACACACACACATATATATAGTGTTATTTTTATTTTAAAACAGTTATTCGCGATGGTTTTTATTGTTTAATGGAAATAAATTTAATAAAGTATAATTTTATACAGAAAATCCAACGCAACACCTGCTCACTCGACAAATCTCTGTTCAACATAAATGAGAATGACGATCACAATGTCGTTTGCAACAACAATGATACTATTTCTGCTTAATGTTCATTCAATGTTTGGAATTACCATCAAGTCGAGGGTAAAGTTTTGTTTGTTCAATTTTGAAAAATAATTCACAAAAGTCATTTTTCAATTATAACAGATTAATTATTAAATATAATGCTCAAATGTTTATCCATTTTATGTTCAGCTGCCAACAGAAAAAAAAATTATTATGCAAAGCTCAAAAATCATGTAAAACCACTTTTCATATTCACCTCCCGAATGCTTCAATTTAAAGAGCTTTTTTTGTGAAACATTTTTTCAATAAAATTTATGAAAATACAAAAAGTATATATTCCCATATTCAAAAAAAGAATAATCATAATAAAATATGAAATCAATTCGTTTTAATGTAGTAAATTTCATTTTGCTTTACCATAATTCAAAAAAAATCTAAATTTCCCTTTTTTGTACAAAAAGAGATTTTAAGTTAAATTAAAAAAAAATAATAATAAAGTTCTTCATTGTTTTTGTTTTACAGCAATTCAATTTCAGTGCAATACTGCTGAGCATGTCAATTGATAAATGTTTCATTGCATCAATCATTATCATTGAATAAATAATGTTTAAATTTGCATTTTTCCACAATAACCATAGGATGCAATTAATTTTAAGGAAAACAATCTTTCGCCTTCGGAAAGTGGAATGATGGAAGCTGTTCCATTGTGCTATCCATCCGAGCCATGTCAGTTTATTATACCACGAAGAGACACGATCGATTTTGGGATAGAATATAAAGTTATTCCTTCTTGGTATATATATATATATTTATTTATATTTAAAAATATTTATTTTATCCAACGAAAAGTGAAGAAAAAAAAGGATTTTCAGTAAAATATAATTTTATCTTATGTAAAATACAAATAAATTTCAAAATAAAAATTTAAATATTGAACAATGAAAATATTTACAAAAAAATACATATAATTAAAAGTTATTCATCTATGTACACTTTTCAATATTTTAGGTGTCATTGCCCTGTGAATACAGCGTGTCTACCGTTTGAATACGATCGGCGTCGCAAGGCTAAAGTCTACAAATGCTTGGCAAATGACAAAGTATCCGTTTCTGGATTATTTCCATTGAATTCAAAATGAAAACAAGAAAACCCTACTTTCCTTAAGCTTTGAAATTTCCGTAGAAACAAAAACTATATCTAGTAGTGTTGTATTTAGTTATTCATTATTATTAATAATAAATTGGCATGTCTACTACTACTACTACTACTACTTTTGATAACTTTGAAGAATGTCGGCATTAATTTCAAAAAAAAATATTTCTCACAAAATACTGAACAACAACAAAACTAATGCATCGCACATTTGAAGACATAAAAGCATAACACTAATAATAATAACTTTGATATCAAAAAAAAAATACTAATCGACTCTCAGAAAGGTTTAACTTGAATTAAAATTAACAGAACATCAATTGATAGCATTTTTCACAGAAAAGAAAAGAAAATTTTTTAAGAAAATTGTATCTCAGACGATATATTCACGAAATTAAAGCAGCGATATTATTGCTGAAATCATTAGTGACCTATAAATACTGTAATTGAATTCTTATCTAATCAAATTTAAAATATTAACATCAAGCGTCCAAAATTCAACATTGCCAAGATGCAAAATCAATATATCACATTCATACATGAAATTAATTCTGTTGAAAATGAAATAATTGTAAAATTTTAATTTGAAAACGGAAAGAGAAAAAAAAACATTTTTTTTTTCAAAATAATAATTCTCATCACCAAATTGTGGCATTTAGTTGAAACTGCGATGATTTCATTAAATTTCAAATGCAAATTTCATGTTTTCATTTGCATACTGCATGAAAACTTAAAAGTGACAAAATAATTGCAAAAAATATTTAGTTGTTAAAAATAAAAGATATATTGTGCAAGCAGATGAACAATTATTAAACCGGCTGTTCAATTGGCTAACAATTTCGCTAACCGTCTCTCTAAATTGAACACACAATTTTGAACATTTGAACAAATCACTTGCGCGTTTGGTGCCATTTCCAAGTGGAGCAAGTTTGCAAATTTTCCAAAATTGAATCAGAAAAATTATTTCAACAATTTCCAATTGGACTTCAATTTCTGTTTAATTTTGTTTTTTGTTCAACTATATACAATTTTTATGTAATTTTATAATAATTAATTGTCCAACAACCATAAAAAGAATACTGTAATTTCGTTGGGCAAAAGTTGAAATAAAAAGTAGATCAAAGTATGAACAAAATGGCGGGATCAGTTTTCACATACTGTTAAAATAATCAAAGTTCACTTACTGATTGAAGAGCTAGCTTTTCATAATTGTCATTCTTCCTGTTGTCGAACAAACAAGCAGAGCACTCTTTCATTCAAATCATGCCGACAATTGTGCACACACCAAACTGATCGACGGAGCATTTCCGTTATTTATCTATCCGATGATAATGATCATGATCATGATAATGGTCTTGCATGGGATCTGTTGGTCAGATATGATAAAACAACACCGTTGGTAAAGCGTTTGTGTTCATTTTTGCAAGCTTCAACAAGTGCACAAACGTTCATCAGTGAAACGTCAGTGAAGCGTGGGTGAAAAATTAGGGCGAAGTTTGTTTTCATTGATCTCGTTGAAAATATTTGCATACAGTTGCTTCAGTAATGAAATGAACTAAAGGCAATTAGTACTGTATATGATTGGAGAAACTTGAACGACAAATTTTTGTAAGTTGTTATTTTATTTATTTTTTTTTTCAATATAATTCACATTTATTTACAACGATTAAGAATATAAATGACGCGCTTGTGTCAAAGAAAAGAATTTACATGAAAATAATTGTTGTGTTGTAGTGATGATATTTGTTCTCTGATCATCATTATCTGAAGTTGAGAAGAGTAAAATAGAATAGAATAGAATAGAATAGAATAGAATAGAATAGATTTTTTTTAAAAAAAGAAAATACTGTGTACAAAATAAAAAAGGGCATTCTGTAGTACATACAAGTTGCTTTTTTATAGTTCAAATTTACATTGGTCAGCTTGGAACGACATTTGCCAGTTGTGTGTAAACACAATTTCTTTTCTCCCTGTCCCCTCCCACATTTTCCAAACGATAAATACAGTTGTGATAATGATGTTGTCAACTTTGAAACCTGTTCAAAAACGCTGCTGCTGACGTGTGCAAGCTTCCACAAAAAGCAGCAACCTGGCACACATGATCGCCATTCTGCTTTTGCTTCTGTTCAAACTTTGCACAACAGTTCCATCTCATATTGGCGCATTTTCGGTCCCAGCTCAGGATAACAATCATTCTAGAAGACCATCTTCTCAATTTCAGTATATTCAAACAGTCCATTTGGTCAACAGGTTGTTCAAATCATGAACAACATTAGACATTCCAACATCGATCCGGAGAGTGACAAATTCAATCACAATGACCACCGCCCATCTGCCGTCGCTTGCCAGGCTCGTGTATTTGCATTTCTCGAAAGGCCCGTCGGTTGGAAATGCCACGCTTATCACATTTTTGTGTAAATAAATAATTTCTTCCTCTTCATATTGCACAACATTGTCTTTTCTATCTCCTTTTTTTTGGATTATAATATTCTTTTCTTCTCTTTTTCACATTCTAGATTTTTGCTCATTGTTACCGGCTTCACTCTTACCATTTGGTCGTACGTGATTGTTGCTCCAGTTTTGTTATATGTGGTATTTATTAATTTTGAAATTATTTCAACTTTTGTCGTTTAACATTCACTATTGTATACTGTTGATTGGATGGATATGCAGGAATCAATTTTTCTGGCCTTTTTCATTGGCGAATATTTGATCCGAATTTGGTCTGCAGGATGCAAATATCAGTACGCATTTCCAATGGGAAGACTTCGTTTTATATGCAAACCGATGTGCCTAATTGGTCAGTATAAAATTTCTTTAACAAATTAAAAGCAACCACATTTCCAAATTTATTTTTAAACTTTAAAACATACTTATTTGATAAAACAAAATTTAAATCATACAAAACATCCAATCCAATTGTATGCAATGAACTTGCAGAACTTATCGCAATTGTATCAAGCGTGGCTTTGTTAATTTTCGGGACAGATGGTACACGATTAAAATCATCCGCTGTCAGGTAATTCTTTTTTTTGTTTTTTAATTCAAAAATTAATATCACTTACATTCTTGCAATGTTCCATTTAGAGGATTTCAATTTGTCCATCTCATGCAATTGTTGCGCATTGATCGCCAGTGTGGAAGTTGGCGTCTTCTCGGCTCTGTGGTGTACATGCATCGAAATGTAGATCATTTTGTCGCTTTAATTTTCACATTTCCATGAAAATCCGCTTCAATTTTAGGAACTTGTTACAACAGTTTACATTTCTGTTCTTGGACTTATATTTGGATCTTATTTTGTTTTCTTGGCTGAAAAAGACGTCAAACTTCCCGGAAATGATATTCCATTTAAAACATATGCAGATGCGATGTGGTGGGGTGTGGTAAGTCAATTGTGATGATGAAGTTTTCTTTCTCTTTTTAGTAGAGTTGAAAAGTTTTGCAAGAAATTATCATTATTATTGCCTGAAATATTTTAATAATTGTAAAATTGTAAATATAACTTTTCATATTGATTTAAAAAGAAATTTTTTTTAATAATTATTTGCTAATCTTAGGTAACATTTTTTACAATTGGTTTCGGTGATATGGTACCTCGTACGTGGATCGGAAAAGCAATTACGTGCATCTCAGCGCTTGCTTTGGTAGCTTTCTTCCAATTACCCGCAGTATGTGAAAAAAATTGTTGAAATGCACGTTGAAAAGCTTTTTCAAACATTTCAGGGCATCCTGGGCTCAGGCTTTGCGTTGAAAGTTCACCAAAATCATCGACAAAAACATTTCAACCGTCAAATACCAGCCGCTGCTATTCTCATTCAAGTATATTTATTGCTTTTTGAAAATGATAAACAACAAATTGTTTAATTCAAAAAAAAATATTTGCATTTCAGCGACTCTGGGAATGTTATTCACTGACCAAGAATGCAAAATGCTCTGCAACGTGGAAAAAATTCGATCGCAAATACAATCAAACCAACGATACAACCAATCACGTCATAATAAATGAACACAATTCAATTATTTATACACCTTCAGAACCTGATTCAACAAGGTGAACATGGAAAATTGAAAGAAAAAAGTTCAAATTTGAAATTCAACTTATTCAAATTCACCACTTTTGAAACTGAGCTTTGCAAAGCATTTGTAAATAGAAATTAATTTTCAGAGAAGCAACAATTCTCAAAAATGTCGCGTTAGCTGTGTGCAAAATGAAATATCTGGTTGCTTGTCGAAAATTTCAGGTAACACCTGTATATTTTACATGATGTTGTTGCTTTTTTAATGGTTTATTATAAGATTTAAAAATTAATAATCAATATTGTTATCAATTTAAAAGCAAATATAATGTCGTTGATCATTTCAGAAACTCAGAGAACTGTACGATGTTCGAGACATCATTGAACAATATTCGCAGGGTCATTTAAATATGATGCTAAAAATTAAAAGCATCCAAAGAAAGTGAGCATTTTTGTTGAGCTTTTCTATTGTTAAAATATTCCATCATACAGAATTGAACAATGCATTGGTAAGCCGAATCAAAGTGACGAACAGATGGGTCAACCGATAACGGTAAATTCTCGACTGACGCAACTTGAAAATCAGGTATTATTTAATTTTCCTATTCGTGTCAATGAATTAATTGCCAAATGAATGAAATTGATGTTGAAATTTCAAGGTAGCATTGTTGTATCAGAAATTGGAAGACTGTGAAAAAATTATAGAAGATATAAATTGCATTGTTAACATGTCATCGCAGAAATTGCAGAAGAAGAAATCTGCTAAAGCAAAATCCAAAGCTGCAGAAGCGAACAAGAAGCAAAAGTTGTCATCGCAAAAGAGCGTTTGACAGTTGAAGCTCATTTAAATAAGCAAAGCAAACAACAAGCAGGGCAAGCGAAGAAATTTCACACCGAAGAAAGCAATGCTGCAACAAAATAAAATATTCAAATATGCAATCTTTGAAGGGCCACAAATTTTCAAAAATGAAAATTGTTGAACACTAGCTAAGCTGAAGATTTTTAACAAATGAAAACCTACACTGCACACAAGCTATACATATATATACATATATACAATTTAGCTTGTTTTTTTTCTTTTAAAAAAAATGCTTTTATGAATATGAAAATAATACACATTTACATTTATGGATTTTTTACTGCAGTTTTGGATACAATAAATAAATATATAAATGAAATATTTATAATTTCAACTGTACATAATTTGAAAGATAATTTAAATCCCCATTAGAATGAACAACAAGTTTTCTTCATTGAATAAAAGATAATAATAAATGAAACAAATTTGCTCACTTTTGCATTTTAAATTGTTCATAAACAAGTGCTTGTTCACAAAGTGCGACCGCTTGGCTTAAATTGAGGAGCTTTTCTTGACCATAATTGACAATTGCCAATAGATTGCATTGGAAAAGGAAGCTAAAAAATATACATGTAGTATAAAATGAATGAAAATATAAAATACCACTGCAAATTCAAACTTGGAAAATTAAAGCATAATTGAATTTTAATGAAATATCTGCATATCAAGTTTATATATCAAAATAAAGTAAACATATATATATATATATTATAGAGAAATACAAAATTATGATGCAAAATTTTCAGATTACCTTAAGAGAATCAGCAACAGAATGCAAATACTGTGAATCCAGACCGCTTCTTCAAAAAAAAACAAAACAAAATAATAATGAAATCATAGAGAAAATATCAACAATATAAATGCTTTATATCATACCGACGAGACTGATTATTTTCACATAACACTGAGCTACTTTGATTATCAGATGTCAAACTTCCAGGAATTCGATTCTGCCTGCTATCTGTTCGCCTTGAATAAGATCTGTATAAAACTGACAAATATGCAAAATCGCTTCATTTACTTTCTACTAGCAGTATTGTTTTCAACATTCAAAATATCAGGTGTCGTAAGTGACTGTGATTCAACTGAGGACAAGCAAGAATTTGCGACTAAAATTAATTATATAGTACAATCATTTGCACGTTTTTTTACCGTGAAAATTTCAACCTGAAATGCAAGGCAATGCAATTCTTTTACCGAGCTAAAAATGAATATTTTTAAATATTGTAACTTTTAATTTAATTGTATCAAAAAAAATTTTTTTCATACTGTTGAATTAGACTGAACTCTACCACTAGATTGGCTTACAACTGGTGACGAAGATCGTACGTAAAGCGATTTACCTAAAAGAAAATTATTCCATTTACATTTGCATTGAATGAAAAACAACAAAATCCAAACACAACTAAGATGCTTAAAATTTTAATTTAAATAAATTTTTACACAATTATACAAACAAATATTACTCATTTTATAAAATAATAACCAAAGTTTTATTATTCATCTTTTTCTTGTTATGAAATGCATAAAGCAAAAAATGTTAATCTCACCGGATGCGGTCAAACTCGGGGTAGCAATCTTGTTATAGACAAAATCTGATTTTACCCTGAAATTAAGAATATTTTTATTTAAAAAAATATTATCTTTTCAGGAAACTTACGAAACTTCATTTTTCAAAGATTCAATTTCTTTTTTTAGTCGATGATTTTCCAATAATGACTCTTTAAGCGATCTAATAAAAATGAATTGATAAAGATAATTTGATAATATCCTCGTGTTATTTCACTTTTCTAAAGAAATAACTTTCTGCGATTCGACTTTCATTTTCTCATTAACCATTTGGAAATTTTTAATCTAAAATAAAAGGATAATACTATAAATACACCACATGCATGCTTACCAACTTCCTACAATGATTGACAAGTGAATTACGATGAAATTCTTGAAATTCCATCACCTGAAAAATATTTCAAAATTTCAAATTTTCCAACAAACTTTCTTAAAATAATAAAACTATTTGAATAAAAATTATTATTCAAATTCATTCGTTTAACAATATATATCAGTAAGTTGAACAAATCAAATTATTCTCACTTGGCTTAAATCACGCATTTGATTTTTTACTATGTCCTGTGGTTTCAGAAAGTATTTTAAAACGCTCGATTCCAACTAAAACAAAATTTTCTTTCATTTATATGGAAATAATTCGGCATTATCATTACATTTCGATTAATTTCCGTCACATCACAATTCTGATTGCAAATTATGCATTTCTTCTCTTTGCCTGCAAATAGAAAATCGTTTGTGCTTCCTATTTCAAATAAAAATTCACCGTAGAAAGTTACATTTTTTGATACAAGATTTGCAAATAATATGACCACATGAAGTTAAAAGAAAATTGTCACGGCCTTTGACGGGCAAATCTATACAGTTATTGCAGTGCACCCAGCTCATTTCATTCACCTTGACAAATTTCAGCAAATCAACTAAAATATAATGCGTCAAAATAAAAATTCGCAAACAGTTAAATAGAAAAGAAATGAACTCAATATATAATTATAACAATAATCAAGCGACTATTACATGGAAATCAAAAATACATACCGTAATTAAAAGTTATATCATCGCATTTCTTTTCAAGTAAAAATGTGTTCGAAAATAACGTTACTGTAATAAATAAAACGCAAAATAACTGATTCTTCAAAAATTAATTAAAAATATATACTATCAAATAAAAGTACAGCTCAAAGTAATAAAAACAAATTATTCAATTATTCAATTTTGATTTGCATCTCAGTTAAACTGAATATGCAATTCATAGAATAGATTTTTTAAAAAGAATATTCATTTTTGAGAAATTATATAAAAATTATGAGATTTTTTTGTTTATTTTTGTAAATTACAATGTTTAATTTATTGCAGCACTGTTAAAATGTAGAAATAAACAATAACCAACATGATGAGCAAAGCTACAGTAAATTATTTTTATGCAAGTTCGAACAACTTTTAAGAATTAAAAATTCAGTTAGCTGATTAATACATTTTTTATTACAAAATATATAAAATAAAACATGAAAAATTATTGTTTTGTTTATACTTTTGCGTGTATATAATTAAACTTTTGAAAAACAAATTTTTAATGTTTCATGTACAACTGATCGAATTATTTAAATTTACTTTCAATTACTTCATAAATATTTTCGATTAAAATTAAAATACGACTTATTTTTGTTTTTAATATATTATTTTATAACTTAACGTGTATAATATTTCAAATAATTTTTAAACTTTTACCACCCTTGATATTTTACTATAAAAAGCTCTTCATATTTATTTATTTCATTTTATATAATAGTTTGAAAGGATATTGAAAATTTATTAGATTTTAATGCACGTAACATGCAATACCATGTTACTCTTCAATGAAAAAAGCAAAGCCACTTTTAAACATTTCATACAGTATGGTTATCAAATAATTCATTTCTTGTTAAACAAAGCGTTCCGTATTATAGATTTTCATCGAAATGAATAATTTCCATCAGTATCTAGCAAACAATCTGGATTAAAACAAACACAGATATCCCTTCATGAAACGTGTTGACACGTTAAACAATGCTCTAGTGCCAACCAATTCATAATTAACATGTAAAAATGCATACTTGGGAACATTCAACTTTTAATTAGTTTGAAAATGTTATTATTTTTTATCATTACTATTGGTTGAATGAACAAAGCAATGCGCAAAACAACTGTTTATTAAAACAACTATAATATAAACATTCTCGCAAAACCACGTTTTAATATGAGCAAATAACCAACCGAAAATGCAATAAAACCAATAAAATCAACTCATTCTGCTTTTGATTTAGTTTTCGTTGATTTCCTGTATGACGTACGTGGATCGTCATCGTAGCTTATTCCAAATTCATTCGTACGACGTTTATCAACTGGATAGAGCCAACGTTGGTAAAGATATATCAAGAAAACAATATCGTCTCGAAAACAAGCTAATCTATGACTTGTTGGCATTTTGAAAATGTACGCAAAGATGTCATCAATGAACGTGTTGAAAGCTTTGTACATAAATGCTTTCCATGGCAAATGTGCTACTGTTTTCAATTTGTAATTCAAAAACACTTGTGGCAACATCAACAAAAATCCTATAACATAGACTGCATTTGCTAATGATTCTAACAACCAACCATACCAGCTTCTGTGTGTTATGTAAATAAGACTGTAACATGCTCCTATAACAGAAAACGGTGCCATAACATACATCAAATATTTCATTCCTAATTTATCGATTTCGTCAGTTTCGGATTCTTCCGATGAAATTTCAGCAAATGAACATTCATAATGCCAGCCAACACGTCGTATTTGGAATTTAAAACATTTTGCCAATTTCCAAACATCAATAAGCATTCCAACAAAAACTGGAAGCCAAACTAAGAAGCCTGCTTTGTTGTTGATTAAATAAAAAAATATCACCAATTCACTGAACATACGCAACGCTTGAGTACGTCTAGAAACTCCAACCATTGATTTTTGACCACGCCAAAAACTTACATCACTTTTCAAAGCCAAAAAATCTAACACTGAATGAACCATTGCAACAGCAAAACCAAAGAAAAGTAAACCAAGATGATCTTCTTGCAATATGCCTACAATCATATCAATGTCGATTCTGCCAAGACCCATTTCTTTCATCTGTCTCAGGGCATCTCGCACAGATATCAACATTCTCAAGTGACCAACAGATGTCGGATGATAAGTCACGGTAATATTAATGCGAGAACTATTCACATTAATCTCTTGCAAATTATCTTCTGTAAAAGCCAAATAATCCACATAAAATAAAGGATAATACCGATTTCGATCTGTTATTTTGAAAATACCATTAAATTCATTTGGCAATTTTCTCATGACAAAGGAAAATGGTTCTCCAACACCACGCAACACTAACTTCGTTCGAAAGTGGGTGACAATTTCCTTATACTCTTCGGATGAGTTGTTCACAGTGGTTTCCAAAAGATACTTTTCCTGCTTCCTAGGCGCATAAGTTGTCATCTTCGCCGTCTGCACCAAATGCCATTCTGCACTGAATGGTATCGTTACGTTACTGGGAGGCATAAGGAATGAGTGAAGCCACAAAGAACCATTCTTTCGCGTTTTGATAGGCACAGGGATCTCGACCAATTCTTTGTAATATGTATTCATCGAAAAATTTTCTATTCGCAAAACTTCGCTGATAAGTTTGGAATTTCTTTTAGATAATGAGGTATAAACACGCAGCTGCAGATCATGATACTGATCAGCTTCGAGTTCGCTTCGTAAGCATGCCAATGATGGGCGTCGACTTCCAGGCTTTGGAACACATTTTTCAGGAAATAAAATTTCACTGAATATGTAAACGCAATATGCGGCATATAATAAAAAAATTCCACTCAAAATGTCCAAAACAAAAGAGCAACGCATAGCAACAACTCAATTTTACTCAATGTTTCCTTATTACAGTACGTAAATCAAGTTCCAATAAAATGTAGAAATGACACGAAAATTTACTGTACTGAATTTAAAAATTGCTGCCAAATATCAAATTATTTATCCAGAATAATATTCTATACGTAATATTTATTTTAAAACTATTTTTAAATATTTTATTTAAATAAACACTCGAGAAATAATTTCATTCCAAGTCAACATAAACATTTATTTATTATTGTATAAATATCATTATTATTATTCATTGTTTATTAGCATTTATTTTTCATATGCTATGAACGTCATCATTATAATTGTATGTATGTTTTTTATATTTCCCTAATTGAGAAAATATTTTTCCTAAAACATGCAACACTGTCTTTATTAAATACAAGATTGATTATACGTCTGCCAAAGATTAATTATACAATTTAATATGGATATAAGGAACGTTGTTTGCTATGCTCATGTTCTGCTGCGGTCATTACGTAGTAAACAAAGATTAGAAATTCTCAAAAATCCTCGGGTAATACTGCATTCTATGTAATAACTTTTTCAGCAGTATTTAAAAAAGACACATTAATTGTAATTATAATAAGAATTGTAGATTTAGAAACATTTATTTTATCAAATAATTGTTTCAAGAAAGAAAACTTTAAGAAAAGGATTTTTACAATTTGAATGTTTCTTACTTTTTACTTATCTGTAGTAATCCTTTTTAATGTCGATTATTAATCTCATTAATGAATTTTAAATATTAATCATACTTTATTTTTTATTATTTAACTTCATCTTATATCTATTCAATGTATTTTTTGAATTAATATTTCAGTGTTTTTACTGTAATTGGTACTTCATTTTCTTATTCTGTGCAATTAAAGTACTGTCTTTGGATTGTTGTATTTGTTTCATTTATTTTTGATGATTTTTTCGTCACTGAAATATTTGTCTCTCTTATTTATGCACTGATACATTTATTTATATATGAATTTTTACGTTATTGTCAATCCAGATGTTGTATTCTTGAGTAGTAGCTAAGATTTCTGTAATGCTGGTGTTTAATGCAAGGGGTGTACTTGATTTTGATTTGACTCGGCACTGCTTACTTTGATTGAGTCAGAATTAACAACAAGGATTTTTGACATTGACCTTGCTACCGTTTTGAATTGGCCAAATTTGTATTACTTTGCTTTTTGAAGTTTCTGCTTGGTCATGCATACGCCCAAGGAAAACAAAGATGACCGTTCAGCTCCTTCGCATTTACCACCATTTTTGTTGGGACTGCGAACTTCTACTCCAGTTGTAAGTATTTTTTTTTAATACTGATTTACATACTTATGATGCTATTTAGAAAGAAGTGCCCACATCTCCAACCCTACCTAAACCTGAACCCATGGTTGAAGAGAAACCAAATAACTCACTGAATGGTGCTCTGTATGGTGTTCCTTGTTCTTTGAACGATACATCTTTTGGTCCTCCGGTGAAATCGTTGGCTGAAGGTATGTTTTCTTCATTCGACGTTCCAGCGCTGAGACCCAGCATGAATAAATCTTGTGGAATTTCGGCGCATGCATCGTTTCAACTGTCCGATGAATCGTCAGATTCTGACGATGGTTCTAGGCGTAATTCGACTTTATTCCGATCCGACGCATCAAACAGTGGCCTTTTGTATGTTTGTTGTTGTTCAATAGCAGTGTGAAAATTTTAATACTACCATTTTTGCATAATTCAGTAGTTCTCATGGAACAGAAATGAACACTAGTTGTGTAACGGTGTATGGGTTTGATAAGGAGATAGCTCCGAGTATTTTAGAGGAGTTTTCCAATTGTGGTGAAGTTTGCTCTTATGAAGTAGTTTGTTTTGTTTTGTTTTTTGATTATTGCTTACAAATTTTGTAATGAAATATATTCATTTGAAGTATTCAACTGTTGGGAATTGGATGTACATTTTGTACAAAACTGCCTTACAAGCGGAAATAGCGGTGAGCAAAAGTGGGCATATATTTTTTGAAAATGTTAAAGTTGGAGTGGAAAAGTGCACAAATGAAGTATGCTCAGGATTGTTATTATTAAAAATTGAAATGAATATTTGGTTTTCTAATTTTAGAGTGTTATTGCAAGATTGATGGCAAAAATGGACAAAATTGGAAGTCGTGATATCAAAGGAGGAGTTCAAGCAGCGTTGAAACCACGCTCATTTCGTTCTTGTGTTGGTCGGTCGTTCAGTTCGGAAGCGAAACGACCAGCTGCAAGCATCAGCAAATGTAGCACCGCTGGCGTTACTTCACGTCCTGCGAAAGCAATCCGTTCACTTGCTGACAGTTGCAATGTAGAGGATGTAAGTCAAGTTTTCTGTTTGAAAATTATATTATAATTATAATATATGTATTTTTAGGTAAATTTTGATTATGAAGAAGACGCCAATGAGGGTCTGCTGCGAAAAATTTATCGTGCTTTTTTCCAATAATCCGAACTACGTAGAGGAAATGTCCAGTTTTTATGTGATTAATGCCATTACATATTTGTACAGTGACTGTGTGAAATTTTATTATTATTATTACTGATAATCAAGTTGAAGATGATCAAATTGTTATTGATAGTTTTCATTATGCTGCCCACGAGTCAACGACATTGCACATATCGTGCTGAATAAAATAAAATGATCAGATAAATGCAAAATGAAATATATTTTGAAAAGTAATTAAGTTCACATTTATTTGTTAAATGTTGCATCACAAAATGGTAATATACATCAATCGAAAAGATAAATAAGTAAAAGCGTACGATAAAAGCTTTCGTTGCTGGCCACACCGGACGAAATTGTTGATCATTCGAATCAGCAGAATGTGCAAAATTTTCCACTTTTTTGCACCAAATATACTTTAAAAAGTTGGCCTTTTTGTGTTGCTTTACCGGGAGCACGGCGTTTGCATGCAAAGAAAAAAAAATTAAGCAAAATACGCTAAAGAAGAGAGAAAGAGTTTAAAGCATGAAAATTGATAAACACTACCATATCGGTATGGGAATGTGACAACAACGACAATAATAATAATAATAATAATAATAGTACAAAAACACATTTCATACAGTAAAATACAGAGTTTTGGTCCAATGAAAAAGATGAATAAAAGAAAATTTCGAATTGAAATATAAGTAGAAAAAAATAACGAATAATTAAATGAAAGCAAAAAAAAATCCCACAAGTACAATGTGGATAGAATTGAATTGAATTGAATTATCCGATTGGTAACAGTGGAATTATGCGCACCAACTATGCGCAAAAGAAGAAAACAGAGAACAAATTATGCTTGCTTGGAAAGATGTTGTCGATGGTGGATGTTTTTCAGTTCGTTTTGTTGTTCTGTCCATTCAAATAGTAACGGTATCGGTTTTTGCCTTCTTAGCCATTGGTTCCACATCACCGTCTGAGCAGAGGTACAGTAAAGACGCCGCCGCGCCGTTGTCTTCAGCTGGCACTGGCAATTGTACTTGATTTTCATTGTAACCTGTAGCCGAAAGATTGATGAGACTGGCCGGCTGGGACGGTGGTTCAGAGATGCAATGCGTTCCGTTGAGAACGGCGTTCGGGTCCGGGTTGTTCAACAGGGGCGTGGTCGGGTCGATGGCTGAAACGTAATATTGCACAGACGACGCAGCCGACGATGCTGACGACGACGACGACTGTCCGGCCAAATACTGCTGCTCTTCAGTGGCGACGACAATTGCCGCCGGCGAGCAAGTCTGCTGCTGTTCAACAACAGCACATGGAACAATTCCGTGTATTAAATTACCGTTGGATACTGTAGAATCTGGCAGCTGAAAATTCAACCTAATATTCATCTGCGTTGCACCGGTCAGTTGACAACTGTCGTACTGTTGATGTTGGTGTTGTTGCTGTTGTTGTTGTTGTTGTTGCTGTTGTTGTTGTTGTTGCTGCTGTTGCTGCTGTTGTTGTTGCTGCTGCTGTTGCTGCTGCTGTTGCTGCTGCAACTGCTGTTGTTGTTCACTGCCCATGTATTCTACACCACTGTTGTGTCCGAGACTGTTGACCAAAAGTCGTTGTCTGTAATTCTGAAATTGTTAAATTTCAAAATTGAATTCAAATTTTAAAAAAAATATCATTTAAAAAATTATTCTCACCTGAGTTGAAATTGCCACTGCTGGTTGTCCGACGGCGGATGCGATTCGTTGTTCAATAATGTAAAATAGCAATTCATCGAAAAGAAGTCGAATAAGATGAAACGAGCCAAACGAAGGTGCACTTCGCAATGTCAGCTCACGCATGACCGTTGAGCTGCAATAAAATTTGCAAATTTATTCAATATGAGACTGAGAAATTAAAATAAATAGATAAATAATAACTGCATACGTGTAAAATGACCAGTTGAGTAAAAATTTTCGCGACTCTTTCTCCAATTGTAAAATATCTTGTCCACAATGAGAAGGCAAGCAACGGTCAACGACCGCCTGAAGCCATTCAACCCACTGTTCCAAAGTTTTGTTACTTTGCAGTATGGTTTTGAATTCCGTTTCAACTTGTTGAACAAAGTTCGCATCACAAAAGCAAACCCAGCCGGCTTGTTCCTAGAAAATCAAATAAATTTGCATATTCAAAATTGAGACCAATCAGGGTGAATTGTTGTTAATTTACCAGAACGTTTGGAAATTCAACACGACTGAAATCGGTGGACATTTGATTCATCTGGGATGCGTTTTGCAGAACACCACGCGCCGCTTGGGCCATGTGATTCAGGCCGGTGTAGCGTCGTAAAATTTGAGCGAACGACCTGCCCGTGTCCAGCTAATGGTTAAAAAGCGACAATCACAATTAGCATTTATTCATATCACTAGGCAACGGTTGCGTTTGCACGTGCCCGTTGAGAAGCAAGCAAGCAAGCAAGCAAGCATTTGGAGCGAAAACTACTTTGCAACTACGCCCACCCAGTACACACACACACTCACTTTAACGTTGAACAACTCTTCAGGTACATCTTGAAGCACCGCAGATAAACTAGCTTCGAGCTGTTTGGCAAAATTTCTTATCGACTGGGTTAATAGGGCTACAAGCAAATGATATGCAAATTAAATAAGCAATTTATTCAAATTGTCCTTTTTTTTCAAATACTTGGAATTGGCTTCAAAATATTAGTAATGAGAACGTTGACGACAACTTGATAAAATTGACAATCCATTTCTCGTATATATTCAAGAATTGGTTTCATTGAACACAAATTGTACAATTGTCCACGTGTCAAACCGCTAGCAGGGCTGAAAATAAAATAAAATAAAATTGACGTTCTTTTTTTTTTCTCTGCTTCACAATATCATCCAACTAACCTGCTATCTGAAACATCACCAATGGCATTCAATGAACCTGTGGTCATCCAAAAGCAACGCCACAACAATTCCACTTCTGCAAAATTCATATTTCGAAAAACGTTCAACAAATCCTAAAAACAAACTATGAAATAATAATAATAATAATAATCGTATATTTTCTTCTTCTTCAAAAAAAAATGAATTATTTGTACACGACAATGAAGCCTGTATCGGGCAAAAAATGTTTCCGCATGTTCAACTTGCAAGTCCAATTGATCCAAGTCGGCCACTTTCAAAATTGGTGGCATCACGTTCGGCACCATTCCAGCACCCAGATACTGACGTTGTATGTCCAATTTTGAAGGTACACTTTCAACTGCTTCGAATGATGCTGCTCCAGTATTTGCATTTGGAATAGATTGACTTGATCGCTCTTGGTTGATACCATGCTGGCGAATAGATACTTCGCCAGCTGTATTGTATATGATGGAATTCACCGACTGAGCACGAGCAATTCTGAATATATTTGATGAAAATTTGAAAATCATGAAAAATAATAAAACAAAACAAGCACCTCTTATTGGATGTCGCTGCGTGCTGTTGACGGCTGTTGGTCATCATGTTTTCTTCATTGAAACGGTTCAACGGTGAATCAGGCTTCATTCGAATGCCGTAATAATGATATTTGGAATTTCCACTAAGCAAACAATTACACGATTAGATCAAATAAGATCAGATCAGATAAGATAAGATAAGATAGATGAGAAAGATGATTTATATGTATGCAAATTGCAGCTCAGTAGAAATAGACAAGCGTCTAACCGAGTTCCTAGACGACGGGTACGCAAGCCAAGAAATACCGAACGGATCAGTTTGCCAAAGGATGCTGCATTGACCGGATCAAGCTTGTGCTCCGTACAGTGTTTCACGTAATGACTGTACAACGTGCAACGTGGAAGTGACACACCCTCGGCGGTTTCGTAATTTTGCAACAGCCAGTGAATCTGCAAATACAACGATTAAAATCCAATTCTCACACGATTTGGTGCAAACAAAAGGAACACAAGTCGATCGTTGCAAACTGTAGGCATGCTGTTCACGAACAGTGTTGACACTTTGCCATGACAATAGTTGACAACATAGTCGTGAACAACGTCATAGCAATAAGATTGTTTACAAAGTATCCAGGAAAGCAACGACAAGTGCGAGCAATCAACTTGCCGTTGCTTTGCCAAAAATGCCAACAGTACCCTGGGATACTGCGATTACACAACTGGTAATGGATATATGGATGAATATGGTTGGAAAATTACCGTTGCCGGCGACGCCCTCGTCGTATGGCTGAGCTGTTGAGCTGACGTATCTTCGGCTACAACTGAACCGCTTGTTGTTGTGCCGTGACGTTGTTGTACACTGTCTGATTGAATGACAAACGTCGACGGTGGTGAACTCAACTCACTCTGATAAGATCCCTTTAATAGCAAAGAATTAAATATTTTGTTGATTTTAAAACACAAAAAACATTTTCAACACAATATATCTACCTGGTGTTGTTGTTGCTGCTGTTGCTGTTGCTGCTGCTGTTGCTGTTGTGATTGAGGAAAATAACTTCCTAATTGAGAACTGTAACCACCGTCATTTGAAAAAATTGTATATTGTGAGTTGGCTCTTAAACAAAAAAAAACAATAAATAAATAATTGCAAAATATTCAACATGAACTTTGGATGTGAAAAAGAAAAATACAATTTCACAATTTACATTGTACATCTGTGTTTTGTGTGCTTTCTTAGTTGTAACCCACAGGAAAGCAAAGTTTAATAACGTCATGATATGCTTTGCCTGTTTTCATGGTAACCTTTGTTCCTGCACCTTAGAAACGTATTCGCTCCTAAGGTAACCGAATAATAAATAAACCCCTCGGAAAATTACTTCACCCAAGTCTCAAGAGTCATTTCTACATTACTGCAGCAAAATTTTCATTTAAAAAAAAAATTATCATTCTCACAGTCAAAGTATACTTCTTCTATCTGTACATGACAACTGTTTCAATTTGAAATGATAAATTTTATATGAAATTGAACTTTTCAACAAAATACACAATCCCATTTGTTAAATTATACTTTTTTTTAAAAAAATAAAAAAGATAAACTGTGCAAAATATCAATTCACCTATTAAAAGTAGTAATAAACGATCAATTGATCAATTAAAATTATTTAAACAAAAAATTAAATTAAATTCTTACTGCAACTCATGAGAGTTTGGACTCTCTGAAGATGAATAAAGCATTTCACCAGCAGAATGTTGGCTATTCGGTATATATTGCACAGGGTAAACTGTTCGAGTTTCTTGTCTTCCATCGTCATCGGATACTAGAATTATTTTTAAGAAAAAAAAATTGCATAAACTACAGTAACTACAGAAAATACCAACTACCTGTGAGCGTGATTGCCTGACTGTTAACAGAATCTCGTTGCGCTGCAGAAGCAGAAGATGTAGGCTGTTGCATGATCACAATTTGCCTCGCTTGATTACTCGCCGCTCTTGTAGTCATTCCAGTGGTGACATGATTCCGACGAGTGCTAATTGTTGAACAAATTTCCAATTTATTCAATTAAATAAAAATCTCAAACTGTATAATGCATTGCACACCAACCTGTTCGAAATCTGATGCGCACCAATTTGAGTATTGCCAATTGGGCGATGATGGCTGACGGAACTTCTTTCCAAATTATTCTCATTAAACTGTCCCGATGCCACTATGACCACTCTAGGGACGGATGTCTAAGTTTTGTACATTTTTATCACATTTAATTTAAAATTTAACAAACAATAAATCTACCTGCTGAGTTTGCACTGATGACGCAGGCTGAGAATGTGTTGCAGTTAATGCGGACATTCTGCCACGACTAGAAAGATGCCGCGAAGTGTTGGCACTTGCTTCATCAGCGATTGTATGCAAAGAGGACATTTCAACTTGACTTCCGCTTTCCATATTTTCTTATTACCATTCAACGGAAAAATTCTGTCAAAAATAAACCAAATCAACTTTAAACTCGTCAAACTGTAAACAACAATGACGAAATTTCAAAAATTGCCACACCACAATCGTGATACACAATTGTTGTCAATTAATCGAGTAGAATGTAATTATTTTTTTAATTAAAATTAATTTTAAACTGTCACCAATTATTGTTTTTTTCACCTTTTTGCATCATCACCACTTTAATGATCAAAACAACTCATTCAAAGAATATACTGTAAAAAGGCGGTAAAATTTTTGAAATACATGTTCAAATGAATTTCAAATCGATAAACATACAGTATGCTAAGTAATTTCTGCACACTGATTTCAATTTGTTGGCATAATTTGCAAATTGGCACAATTTGGATGAATGACAATGAATAGATTTGAATTTTGATATGATAAAATCAACAACAGTTCATCAAACTTACTAACTTACTTTAAAATTGTAAAATATTGCACATTTATTATTTAAAAAAAAAAATCATTTTTTCAATATTTTCTTCCACATAAAATGATAAAAATAATTGTCACAAGTGGCAGCATCCGGAAATTAGCAAAAGAAATGAAAAGAAAAGGAAAGAAAAAAGTATCACAACTTATTTTCAAATAAACAAAGGTATAAATAAATAAATAAATAAATAAATAACCGTCTCCTGTTAGAATAATGCTTGTCCAGATGCAAATCCTAAGAGAAGTGTAAAATTCAAATCCATCATTCGTGCACAACAACACCAACCGAGCAGTGAACCATAAATGAGAACTGAGAAAAAGTATACATAGCATTGCTAGCTATTTCTATAGCATTCTTTTATTCAATTTTGCATTTTTTGCTCCTCTGTTCGAAACTGTTTACATAGCTTGAACTTTAATTCATTCTATTTTTTTTTGCATCTTTGAATGTTTCTCACGAAATAGTTGTCGATTTGAAAAGTTGAAAAGCAACATGCAAAATAATTTGCAATTTGAAATAAAAATCAATCAATATATTCAAGTTGTTGAAAATGCACAACTGTAGCATACAAAAAAAAATACAACATAATGCAAAATTTGCAATTATAACAATAAACGGACTTGTTGCATAATGTTTAAATAAATATATATATATATGTGTGTGTGTGTGTGGGTAAGTTGATTTATTTTTTAAATTTCAACTGAAATATAAAAAAAAATACCGTTGAAATGGAATCATTGTCAGCAGCCAGAGTTGGGAAATATGAGAAAAAAATTACAAGTTCTTTGAATGAATTATTAATAAAAATTGACTGTTATTCTTCATCACAGCAGCAGAGATGCATGAGCATGGATATATGGCTGTTAAGTGAAAACAAAGCGGAAGTGGGATGTATGTGTGTGTGTGTGTGTTGGTGAAGTACAGAAACGGAAGTTGTGAAAAATGAGGCACGTTTGGGAAAATAAGCAACGCTCGTTGAACAGCTGCCAAATATTATTATTGAATGGGAAAAAAGATGGAAGCGGAACGCCGTCCTCGACAGTGACCTCTGTCCGGAACAAGGCCAAAAGATGCGGCTCTAATTAACCATGCGACGCTGACCACGCCGGACAACACTAAACACCCGGTCAGTGTACAGTGGTCAGTGACAACAATAAAATCTGTTGGGATAAATCTACACCAGGATTAACAATACGTTATACAGTTTCTAATTTTCTACATCCCCCCCCCCTGGCAGACCGCCTTTTGCACTCCGATCGATCTTAACCATAATGATCATATGCAATAAGCTTTTCCAATATTGATAATGCAACTACTACATTGCAGAAAATATGCCGCATCTTATTCATCAAGAAAAAAAAAGAAATATATATATATATATTTGAATTATTTTCAAATTCAACTAACCGTTTTTCACACATGCAATCTTTACATCAACTTTTAGTCATGAATTTTTTTCAAATCTAGTCATTGTGTTCGAGTAAAAATTGAAACGTCATCAGCATGTGGCTGACAGATAGATTTATGTCCTGCTTTCTTTTTTCAGTAGCGTTCAAACAACTTTTAAAAAGTAATTCACCAACAATTAAATCAAAAATATAATTTCAACTTTTCCCTTCCGAGAATATTGTCCAAATCAAAAAATGATGTACAATCAATTATTGAATTGAATAATTTAAATAAAAATGAACATCAAGTGAAATGCATTGCTAGGTAACAAGTGTTTTATGAGAAACAACGATTGCATTGTTGAACTGTCTGTTCCAAGCAATTCAACCAAAATCTATACCTGCTCAGCAGGTAGGTTGCCGTTGCTGCGGATATCAAACGCTTAGAAACTGAAAAAGGATGTCACCATGGGATTTAGGCCAAGACTTACTATTAGCAACGAGTTCACCACGGAAACAGTTGATAACCACAATGCTTGTGTCCGGGAAACTGGGAAACGGTATCCAAGCAAATCTTTGCAGGACGAATACAAAAAAGATTGGACAAAAGTTGCGCATTCACTTGATATTTTTTTACAAAAATCGTCTTTTATTTCTGCCAACTTTCCACTCAATTTCCATGCGTCCACGGCTTAGTTGAGCACAATCACTGCATCGTCCTGTGTTCCACGTTGCTAGGCAACCTGCGAATTTTGCCGTCAATTTAGCGGCACCTGAATCTCATTGAATACTGTAATCAAGCGGACGAACGTTTATTTTAATTAAATACTCGCATTTTGATATGTTAAATACATCACAATATTCAATTCGACGTTAAACAACTCTCGGGGGATGTGAAATTTCAAACAGATTCAATTTCTTCATCACGAAAATCTGTACAATATTTTAAAAGTCGAAAATTGAAAAATAGTCACCGTAATTTAATTGTAAATTTCAATAATGTAAATAATCAAATAAAATTAATGTCAAAACAAAAAAAAAAGCAATGCACAAAATCAACCAAAACACCGATAATGAATGACAATGAATAAAATTCTAAGCAAAATCGGCATCACAATTTCGACTTTTTAAAAATGTTGCACACCATTTCAATTTAATTATCAATCGTCATTCAAATATGCAATGATAAATAACAAATTGACAAACAATCGTATAAAAAAAACAAAACAAAAAATAAACAAAATACTAAAAACTTAAAAAAAAATATTTTCCAAATTTTTACCATAGTTAATTAATCATTAATTTTTTTATTATTATCATATTTAAAAAGAAAGCGATAAATTTATTCGTCGAATTTTATCACTTTTTTATGCAAATAAAAAAATTCCCAATTCGTAGGATTATCATTTTTTATTTTTAATATTTAAAAAAATATATAATTGGTAAAGAATTTTTAACAAATTTTTTCCTGTAAATAACATATTGTCTTTTTTGAACGTTTTGAACAGTTTTTTGTCAAAAAACCTAATTTTTTAAATATTTTAAATATTTAAGTCAAAAAACTCACGCCGAAATCACTTTTTTTACATGAACATTTCAACATCGGTACAAATCAATTAAAATTAAAACAACAATCAGATAATTTTTATGATTTACAAAAATTGCAAATTCACAGTGTAGAATAAGCAACGGCAAACATTAATCATCCGTCTGAAAATTGAAAGCAATTGCAAATACAAATGAATAGATGACATTTAAGAGAAGCGATTAATTTTTAAAATTGATAAATTAAAAAAAAAATCAACTTACTGAATAAAACTTTCAAGAGACTTCAAAAAATAAAACGATAGCTGAATTGCAAGATGATTGACTGTTTCAACGAAGATGATAATTAATTATGTCCAATGATCACCAAATAATACTTTAAACATAGCAAGGAAAACAAACCGTGCTTGATTTGATTCACTTAGCAAGCTTAAAAGTTGAAAAAGAATTTAAACAAAAAAAAAACATCCCTGTTAACATTTGGACAATTTCAATTTTGTTTGAAAATTCAACAGCCAATTGAAAACTGTTCTTTTACTGTTGCATTGTTTACTTGAAAACAAGAAATACTGTAATTTTTGGATGCCTTTTGTAAAGATGAAAAATTTACGTAATCGACTTGATAATTTTCGAAAATCAACTCTTCAAGAATTAAATAGTAATGTTAATAATCGAAAAGATAAAAAGAAAATTCTTGGCACAAAACTGACAAACAGTGAAACAACTGGCCACAGAGAAATAGAAGAAGAAGAAGATGAAGATGATGATGATGAAGAGGAGGAGGAAGAGGAAATGCAAGAGAATGTTCCTTTTATAAACAAATTACAATATGCGCTTCAGATTTTTTTTGTATGGCTCATTTTATTAACTGTTGCTGTGTGGATTGAATTTGGATGCGTCTATGCATTGTTGTCTTGCTTCGTTTTTATTTGGTATAACACATCATCAAGTCGTCGTCGTCGTCGAAAAAAACGCGGCGAGCTGAGTGCATATTCAGTTTTTAATCCAGAATGTACCCGGCTACCGGGCCAACTAACCGCTGAACATTTTGAAGATGCTATCAGAAGTGGCGGATTTTTGTAAAATATTTTAACCTTACTATAATTATGCTGAACATTGCACAGATGTGAAGTTGAAATTGTCGCAAAATTTATCACTTGTGAATAAAAGTACAACTAATAATGCAATTTTCAGAAAAATAGCATTAAACTAATAGCTCTTCATGCTCTAACAAGCTATTTTACATGAAAAAAAAATTTTTTTTTAAACTTTATAACATTTTCGTTTATACTATAAACAAATCGATATAAATGAATCATATCTTTAATTGTGAATGTTATAAAAATTGCAAACGTACAAAGTAACATTTTATAAAGAAATCTTTCGCTGATCATTCTGGCAATCCTGTCACACCCAAATACTTTGCCACTATTGCCATTATTTTCTCATAGAAACTATCTTCTTTCACATCTGGATTTTCAAATAACGGCATAGTTTCGGCTATAGTTGTTGGCCGTTGGTTCAAAATCTGTACAATTTCCACTTCTGTTAATTTTAACAATTTCAACTCTTTCACAGCTTCAGTCATTTCTTCAAGAGTTTTTTCACCACATGGAAAAGTCAAAAAATAGAACCAAAAATTATCTGTACGGTATTGCAAGCCTAGAGAAAACTTTGTTTCTCTTAATGTTTTCAATAGTTCGTATACTTCTTTGTCAGATAGATTCTTCGATGACAAGCAGCGAAACATAATTCGTTTAATATATATTCAGATTATGAAATACAATTTTCAACCAATTAATTCTATTATTTTCACTGAAATATATCGCAAAATAACAAACAATCCTTTTATATTAAAAACTTGTTAAAAATTAACATAAAAATACTCGCTGTCATCACGACAGTAACTTTTTATGTTCAAGAGTAATTGTTTTTCAAAAGTTGAAAAAATAATTTTCAATGAATTCTTTTCATAAAAATCAACCGCTTAATTGAATAAACAACACAGTTATTATGATGTGAATAGAAAAATTACATTTTAATGAATGATGTAAGCGTTGAGCTGCTCACAAAAAAATGGGTCAATTAAGCAGTATTTGAACGGTGGCGGCAGTAGATACAGTAGCGTCAGATTTATCGTCCCAAATCAAGCATGTTTCAGTTCTGAACAGTAAATGCAAAATTATTTGTATAGGGATTATTTTGTTCTCTAAATAAATGCCACAACAAAAATTTTGTCTGACGCTCAACGGCGATTCACGAGCGAAAACATGCACAAGTTGACCGATTCAAACATGGAATCAGCATAATTGGAACTTTATATTTATACTTGTCTAATTATTGATATTTTACTTTAACATACTGATGAAAATTTTGTTCTAAGTAACCAGCCTAATAAAACTCAGGCAAGTTTAAACAGTTTATCGTTTAATCGAATTCATATTTAAAACTATCGAATTGTTAGTCCGGTCGTTTCAATTAAATTTGTCTGAATCAACAGTCTCTTAATTATAGATAATGCAAGTAAACAACACTTCCTCTATTGCTTTACAGCTGTCACTAGTACTACAATATTTGACCTTCAAAAATAACGGAGGTCATTTCGTTCATCACATCTGCAAAAAATATTTATTTACATGGTAAAGTTCATTCACACGTTCAAATAATACTTCATAGCGGTATACGGTATTAAATTTTTGTAACTTATTTTTATTACTAAGATTTTGTTAATCTCTAAGAGAAATAATGCTGAAATAAACTAAAAAAAATAATTAAAGGAAAACTGGAAAAAGTATTTATAATTAAAACAGTTTATAAAACTTGTAAATTGTAAAGGCATCGTGCTGTAAAAAATATGCTCAGAATGAGCGAAATTATATCATAATCAAATAATCCATATCACCGAGACAGGCGTCCTTGATAGTGTGATAATGAATTTATGTATTTTTGAAGACAAATTGCTAAAAAGCAAAATTATCATTACTAAAAAATGAAGAAAAAAATGTCATTTTCTCTTCATAATTCTATAAAAAAGAATGTTTTATAGTAATTATTAAAGGCATATATTTTCTTCATAATTTATTAAAATCTGCGCTTAATTCTCAATATACTTATTTAATATTCATTCATTCTTATTTACTTCTACACTAATTGCTACTTCTTTATCAAATACTGTATGTAGTGTCGTTTTTATTTATTCGAGGTGATATATGGCTTGGTTGCTAGATTTAAAAAATAAAGCTGAAAATTTTTTGGATTCAATAGATGAAATTGCAGCAAAAAAATTACAGAAACCCAGTTTACAACCACAACAACTGAATGAGATCAAAATTGTTTGCAATCCAGACGATGCCATTACCAGAGCCAATTCGGAAAATGAATTATTACTATTGAAAAATGATCAGAAGTGCGTCCGTATTTTTTATATTATATGTCAAGTAGTTCTGATGATTTCCGAGAAATTTATTAATATTCATTTAATGCGTTTTCAAGAGTGCACTGTTATATATTTTCGTTTGTTTCTTTAGAGTACGTTACAACAGAGCATTCTTGTTCATTTAATGCAAATTTTTGTAGAATAGTTTTGTTACATTAGATTTCTGCTTGAACCAGTTGTTATACTTTGATTATATACTTATGAAATATTTGTTGTTTATTGTGGCCATCTTTCAGAAGTTCCGGCTATTCATCTGCAGCTTCAAGTGTACCTTCAAAGTCACAGACACCTGACTTAATGACTTTTGAATTATTACCAGACCAGAATAATCGATTTTATCATACCCACAGCCGTCAGTCTAGTGATGGCAGTGCTTGTTCTCGGTTTTCTGGACAAACTAGAGGGCAGTTTGGAAATTTTGAAAGCATGCCAGGTTGCAGCTTTTAATGCCTTTATTTACATATAATAAAAATGTAACTTGACTCTGGATTAAGCTTGTTCTTAGCACAGTTTGAAGTATAGCAAGAGTATTCGAATTGCTGTGCATTGTAAAATTTTAGTAGAAATGTTGCGATCAGAAGAAGCCAGGGACAATCAGGTTACTTTGCTACGTCGTCGTGTGCAGGAACTGGAGCATGCTTTACAAAAGAAAACTGAACGTGATGAAGTTGAATTGGAAAAGTATGTATTATTTATAATTAAAATTAAAGCGGGAATATGCTTGCATATTTTTATGAATTCAGAGCACTGAAAGAAGATTCATTTTCTATGATTAACAATTTGAATGTACAAATCAGCAATCTGCAATCGTCACTTGAATACGAAAGAAAAGCATTTAAGGAAAAAGAGGTTTGTAAAAAGCTTCACATGAATGTTAGCTTTTGAAGAAATATTAAATAATTAATGCAGTGTATTTTATGCTAATGTAAAATTGAAATAAATGTAATAAATAAATTATTTAGATGTGTTGTTTATATTGTTTGACATTTTAGCGACAAATATTAGCTTCGACGCAAATTATGGAAAATGAAAATTTAAAAACTGTGGAAAAGTTGAAAGATTCTCTGTGTAATTTACACGAGGAGAAAAGTATGCATTGTGATTCATATTTATTTGTGATAAATTTACATTGTTTTTAGTGAAAAATAATGCTATGGAAAAACAGTTAGCACAGATGAAAGTTGAACTGGAAGCAGCGAGAAGTGAATTTGAAATATATAAAGGAAAAGCAAATCACATTTTGCAGGTGATGACTAGAAATATTTTGTTTGTTATATTTCGTATGTTGTATATTCTTTTTATATCTTTTACAATTTTGCAGTTTTTAGTTTAAAGAAAAGATGATTGAAAGTTTGAAAGAAGATGCTTTGAAACACGCAAACAACGTTGAAAGTACTGTTGCTTTGGATGTTAGTGATGCACCAAAAGCGGAACCCGATTTGTTTCAACAATCTGCAATAGAAGCAAATGTTCAACTGGATCAATTGAAAAATCAAACTGTATTAATGAATTATTTTTGTACTTTTATCATTTTTGTATTATATGTTGAGTCTTATTTTAGGATTTGGAAACACGTTTATTGGCAGAACAGCAACAGTTGATGAATAAAGTTCAGCATCTTGAAGATCAGCTGCATTTGGAAAACATGCAGTCGGTTGAATATCGTATGAAAATTTCTGAACTTCAGCAAGTATGATTTCTTTTAATACCTTTTATTCAGTGCGAAACTTTGCAGCGATATAGTTTTTTTTAGCAATTACATACGGCCCGTGCAGAGTTGCATGAAGTACAAGAAACTTTTGAATTGAAACTAAAAGAAAAAGACAAAGAAATTGACCGTTTAACTAGAGAAGTATGGGTTTGCATTATGAGGATATTGTTGGTAATTAATGCTCTGTAATGCGTTATTTTTGTCGCAGATTTCAGTTGTTCTTAGTAAGCAGTGCAGAAATTGTGATTCTCCTTCACGTATTAAAAGTTTGATGGATAATTTAATAAGAAAACAAAATATTATTGAACAGATGGAAATTGAAAGGCAAGCAATGCAGTTTCAACTACAACGACTAGAAGTAAATGGATTTTTTTATTGGTAAAGTATCTTTAAAATTGTTATTCATTTCAGGCTACATCTGTAGACTGTGAGTCAACAGCTCGTTATCACGGTTATTATAAGCTTGATTCATTGTCGAAATACAGTAAGCGACAGTTTGAAAGCATTTATTAAAATTAATTAATTACATTTTGATATTTTTAGCGAATCGATTACGTGTTCCCAATTGTTTGATGAATAGTCAGTTAATGTCTGTATATAATACTGTTATTTTAAGGCTGTTCGCTTTTACGTAAAAATATTATTTTCTGTGAAAACCTCACTTTATTTATTTAATTTGGATTTTAGAGAATGTTTGGAATCAGTTTTACTTGGATACCCGCTGTCGCGATTTTTGTTCATGTTCTATGTGGTATGCATATTAAGATTGTATAATTTTATTTAAAAATGACATTTCAATTTCAGATTTTACTTCACTTCTGGGTGTTGTTTGTTTTATTCACTTACACCCCTGAAATGCACGAAAAGGAATATATGTTAACAACCCCAATGCCGTCTTCGTCAGCGCTTTGATGAATACTTTTCAGAGAAAACTCAGAAGTGATTTTTATCCTGTAGTTAGTACAAAATTTACATTCCGGTTGTTTTATATAAATTGAATTTTTTTGTGGGTTGATTACAGTAAAAATATTTTGTTTATACGTTTTGTATGTGTATTATTTATGTTTCTAGTATCGGGTATCTCCAAACTGCGTTGTCATGTTTACTTGTTCTTTTTCAGGTTAATTTCAAATAACATTTTGAAATACACTATTAATCTAAATATTTTATGCATGTGAAAGGTATAGAATTATATAAAAAATGATTTATGCATCTAGTAATGAACATGAAAAATATATAATTTCCAGAATTTTATCTTATCGCTGTTAATTTAGTTACACATATTTTTGAAAATGAATATGAAATATACAAAATTTTTAAAAATTTCATTTCATTTTTAAAGCAATTACTCTCATATCGCTTACTGTAGAACAAGAATTTAACCTTGATTTTTTATTTTTACTGTATAGGTTTTTTCTTTTCTTCTTAAGAATTTTTTTATAAAACAAAATATTTTTAGTTATTGAAATAAATTGAATATATAAAATTGAAAAATCAAGTAAGATCACATTTAGCAAGTTGTTTCAGGCAAAGCTGCGAACAGTAATTGCTTTAGTTTAGTTTAAGGAGAATTGAATATTTAAAAATAAAGTTTGATGCAAAAAAAAGGTCATACGATACATTTCAGGTGCGAGTAGAAATGCCACTTTAAAAAATTTTGAATGAATTTGCAAAGATTCACTTGACAGTTTTTAAATTTTTTGACAAAAAATCTCTGCAGTAAAGCAACTATAATTTCACTGGTTTACTTTGACTAAAATCGACATTTTCACCGCTGTTCTGTTCACTTTGTTCAAGTTTTATTGTAGGCTGCTGCTGCTGAAAATTGCTCACATGAAATGGCGGAGAGAACGTTCAATTTTAACGTTGGCATTATGGGTCACGTCGACTCCGGCAAAACAACATTGGCGAAAGCGTTGAGCACCGTGGCCAGTACTGCTGCCTTTGACAAACATCCTCAGAGCAAACAACGGGGTATAACATTAGATCTTGGATTTTCGTCATTTTCGGTTGACATTCCAGAGAAGCTGAAAAGTAAAGAATCGAAATTCTCTGACTATGATACATTGCAGATAACGCTGGTTGACTGTCCTGGTCATGGTTCACTTTTTCGTACTGTAATAGGTGGATCTCGAATTATGGACATGGTGTTGCTTGTTATCGACATTTGCAAAGGTATTCAACCTCAAACGGCAGAATGTATCGTTCTGGCGGATATCACTTGTCCAAAACACATGCTAATAGCACTGAACAAAATTGATCTTCTACCAAATGAGGGTACAACAAAAGCGACAACAATAGAGAAATTTCAACGACGCTTGCGTAAAACTTTGCAGAATACATCATTTGCTGACGTTCCTATGATTGCAGTGTCAGCTTTAGACGAAGCTGAAAAATCGCAAACATTGAAAACACTGATTGACTGCCTTGTCGACCAAGTCTATTGTCCACATCGTTCTGCTGAAGGGAAATTTCTCTTCTACGTTGATCATTGTTTCAATGTCAAAGGTCAGGGAACAGTGCTGACCGGCACGGTGATCAGTGGATCGGTTGGTGTGAAATCGGTCGTTGAAATTCCAACGTTGAATGAAAAGCGAAAAATCAAATCAATACAAATATTCCACAAAGCCGTTGAAAGCATTGCACAGGGAAGTCGAGCTGGAATTTGCGTTGCTCAATTCGACACCAGTCGTCTGGAACGTGGAGTGGTATGCGAGTCGAATTGTTTGCAAAAAATTCAGTACGGTGTTGTGTCGGTTAATGCAATCGTCCATTACAAGCATCCGTTGCGGAGCAACAGCAAATTTCACGTCACAGTTGGCTACGAGACGGTGATTGGGAAATTCATCTTTTTCCACTGCGAGCCGCACAAGTGCCACTGTGCACCGGCAGGTCAGTTTGCGTTGGAAAGCAATTATTTGAAACAGGAAGATGAAAATCTGCCGGATACCAACGATTCATCGCATCCTTTGCACAGATATGCGGTGGTACAGTTTGAGCAGGCGATTTTTTGCTTCAATCAAGCGCAATACATTGCGTCGAAACTGGACCAACCGTTGGAAGTGAGCACATGTCGAATCGCTTTTCACGGTCAAATGCTGCAAATGATGCCCAGTAATGAACATTCAGCGAATTGGTTGAAAAAATTGCCCGTTTTTAAAAGGAAAATCAAACGAGGTACAATTTGTAATATTCTCGATCAGCATACTGTAGCTGTGCGAGGCATGTTCGGCAAAACGTCTAGCCTGGTACCGTTTCTCGGTTGTAAAGTTACCTTGTTGAATGAGCACAGAACTGAAGGCATCATAGAAGGCTGGTTTGGTAAAAGTGGCAAAATTAAAGTTCGTTTTCCAAATCCGCTCAGTGAACAATTCATGCAAACGGTCACCGCATCGTCGGCTAACACTGGCGACAGCTCACGTACTGTTCTGTTGGAATTTCAAGCAAGCGTATTCGATTCACAAAAATCAATCATACAATAAAATGAAAATTCATTTCAAAATTATTATTAGTAATAATAAATGTTTATCATTTTATTCAATTTTCATTTCCCTCTGGCTGGTTCATCCAATTTTCCCAAATTATATTGTTGATGAAATGTCGTTATTCTTTGTTCGATGTATTTGAATTAAAGCCGGATGCTACGCGTTGGATTTCGGCGAATATTCAACCAACGTGCTTTGTGGAAGCAGAGTCAACTGACCACGTCTTGGTTTACGACTTCAATTCAAACGGAACGAAGTGCAAGTCGACAAATTTCTAGCAGATTAGTTTGCTGCAGTGCAACTGTTTTAAAAAAACGAAAAATTTATCATGTAAAAGTTAGCTTTTTCAAAATAGTTTCTGCATATTCAATTAATTAATTAATTATTCAAATAAGATTTTTAGGATGAAGACAATGAGGAAGAATATGAGGAAGAAAGCGCAACGAGTGCAAACGAAAGTGGCGACAACGACGACGATGAAGAATACGCCGGCTCTACAAAAATCACAATGAATGTTTTCACTCCACGGCTTGATTCAGTTGTTAAAGCTGGTTTAGCCTTCAGCAAAAAGTGCGAAAGTTTTGCATTTTTTAAACATGTACATTTATATTAATGTATCAGTTAATTTGTGCAGTTTTATAAGATTGTTTTCATTATATATACGTATAGATATATATATATATATATAGAATTGCGACAGATTTCATCTTGGAAGGAAAGGTGTTTGTTAACGGTGAGAGAGTTTTCAAAAAAGGCTATGAAGTATGGAAAGTCTTTATTTTAAAAAGAAAATATCAATTTGATACTAATATTAATTTCAAGGTTTGCAGCAGAGATACGATTGATGTGCTGTTGGGTCGAAGTTCAGAGTGTGAAAAGTTTGTCGATGTCGCAAGATTGATATTGTTAAACTTTTCCAATACGAAAGGTGGAACCAAGCTGAGCATTGTAGCCCGTCGATGGAAACGATTGACTGTTAACGAATACACTTCTTACGTTTGAGCAATGATCTTCTTGCTTTCCAAATTTTCCTTCCCTTTGCATAAGCAAGACAAAACTTAATCTACAGTACATTCGTTCTGTTTTCGGTGCGAATTTACAATATAGGCAAGACTTTTTACAAGAAATCAACAAACGAGTCAAGATTGAGCAATAAAATGATGCAAAACTACGGGCGATTTTTTTTCTTCTATTTTTCTGTTACTACGTGTTTTATAGAGTTATAATAATTTTTTAAATTAAGAATTGCTTTAGAATATTGCTTTTTAATAAAAATGAGCAAAATTTAATTTGCTCAAAGTACAATTAATTAATGATTTTCAAGGATTAAAAAGGTAAACAGCAACATTTCTTGAATATCAGTTGAGATGAACTTTCTTTTTTTTTAATTTTGCAGTTAATTTTTTGACCGTATACGAAACCAACTGAGGAACAGTTTATTTCTCAGATTGTGATTTATTTTCTTCTCTGATCAAACTGAGCTTCTTTCTCACGCATTACAACAAACCAAATTATTGTACAATCAAATCTCATCAGTATTAACAATAATTATTCTTTGTTGAAAGTGCTTTATTTTTATCCGTGCTAACTTTTGACGATCGCATTTAAATTATGTGAACAACATTAACGATAAACCCGCCAGATTGAAGACAACTTTCGCAATTTGTAAAATCATTTCAGCAATATATAAAAAACATTGCTATCAATAGTAACAGCACATGTAGCGGCTGAACTTTGTTTATACCTGATAGAAAAAACGAATATAACTTTAATTTTATTCAAATTTGAATTCGGAGAGTTATATTTAAAAACTACAATAAATAATATTATGAAATTGCATTGCAAAACCAACTGCGCTTGACGAACAGTTCAAACGTATTTAATTCTTCATTACCTAAAGTTACAGTATACTTTATATGTAAAAAACTTCTTAAGATTCCTACTATTTCAACGGGTGGGTTTTTATTTTTAAATCGTAATCGCCAGCTGTTGATTTTAAGACAGAAATGTATCCCTGCTTTCAAATTTGAAAAATTTTATTAAATATATTTCAAAACAAAACAAAATGCAATGAAATTTATTTTCAATAATTTTTAACAATAATAAAATAAGACAACAGCATTTCTGTTGAAATGAATCATTCGAGCGAATTCACAAAAGCCTTTTCGTGTAGTGACTTTGATTTAAACGAGTTGATAAGAAACCATGCTTGGTTTCTTGGATGAGTAGATGGAAAAATTGGTGATCACATCAGTGGCATGATGAATGGCACCGTGTGGCTGGTGGGAGTTGGCATGTAAAGGAAATTGTCATCATTGTGAAGCACCAGGATCGTCTTCTTCCTGTTTCTTTCACTGACTTCCTTCTTTATTATTCTGAAAATCCAATATCCCAGTGCGAAGTAGACGCACAGGATAGCACACCAGACCAAAGCGCGAACACTCTCCTTGCACATCACGGCTTGAAGCAACATTCTGTCTCGTCTCTGGATAACAACTGAAGTAAACTGCTCTGGCGAACAAAACGTTGCCTACACTTTAAACAATTTGACATTTAAAGTGACACGTCAACATTGGCGCCTTTAAAGTGACACTGATGGTGTTAAATCATTTAGAGTAGAAGTTATTTTTCAATTGAAATTTGATAATTGTAAAATTGCAATGTTCACTTAATTGAATACAGCAAATAATTTTCAAATATTTTACTCAGTCTACTTTTTCCTTTTTCTGATCCATATTTCTAGAGCTGGTCCATTTGCACAAACTTGTCATGAAAACATTTAAAGTACTATTTGTACGTTGTGCAATGATTATCATTTGGTGGGATAAAAATTAAATCTAGAAAGTTTTCAATTTTATGAACATTTCATTCAAATTTTAATGCAGAACATGTTTACAATGAATTATTTTTCAAAAATGCAACAATTTACATGCAATTTTTATTATTTTTCCCCAAGAATGACAAACAAATGAACCAAGAAAATAATATCCTATAACCAAAATAAAAATGAACATTGTTAACAGCATAAAATATGCTTCACATTCAGTTCAGTGCCTTCATTTCAATTTATATTTAAACAATCCATAACAATTAAGAATAATGCATATTTCCACTTACACATCAGTAATATATGCTTAATCACTGGTTATCGTTTTCGTTCTCGTTTCACAGTAACAGTATCTGGCTTGGTAAAAGAGCGCAGCTTGTAATTATGTTGGTTAACAGAATCTCTTACTGTATTTTTCCCGTGATCGACACCAATTTTTCTGTTTTCCAATTCGCCCGAAACTGACGGCGTAACTTCTTCATTTAAGCGTTTCGGCAACTCGTCTTTGGCAGTCAGTTCACAATATTTGTTCCTACCAGTTGAATTACGTTTTCTGTTTTCAGCTTGATATCCTTTTGGTGGAATTAAATCGCTGATGGATGACTCGCATTTGACATCTGCAACATCAATTTCACACGCCATCCCGCTAGCATAACCGGAATCGGATAACATTTCTCGAGTTTCGTCTTCCACATTCAATTTTTTCTGCTTTCTTAAGCTGCGTGTCAACGGACTGTCAATGATGTCTTTGGTTATCCAAGTCCTCATCATTGATTCCGGTAGGGTATCGAAGTCCTGAGGCAAAGTCCTACTAGTAGAAACAAGGTCGTAAATGGATTTTCTACTCATTTCAATTTGCTTGCTTCCCTTAGAAACCACAGATTCATAATCCAAAATCTCCTCAAAATCAATATCCTTTTCTCTAGTTGTTCTTTTTTTCAAAGACGCAATCGGAATTTCGTCTAATTCTTTGGCATTTGCCTTTTCATTTTCACAACGCATAAGAATATGATCAATACACAATGGTTGCGTTGGCACATTTATTAAGCGGCTGTCAATAGGCTTCCTGTTTCGTTTAAAATTTTTGTTCATTAAGACGTTAACAATCATATCGTGGTAGATAGCTCTATACCGAAGTTCCTCTGGAATATTCTCCAAATCCACAGAAGCATTTATTAATTTATCGATCATTTCGTCCATATCTGTATCCTCTGGATCGGTAACATTTTCAAAATTTGGACAAATAGCGCTTTTTCCAGTCCCTGACTCTGGAATATTCTCCATCTTCACAGGAGCCTTCATTGAAGAACCGATTACTTTGTTCATACCTCTATCCTTCGATACCGGCTTACGATCGGTAACATTTTCAAAATTTGGACAAATAACGCTTTTTCCAGTCCCTGACTCTGGAATATTCTCCATCTTCACAGGAGCCTTCACTGAAGAACCGATTACTTTTTCCATACTTCTATCCTTCGATGCCGGCTTACGATCGGTAACATTTTCAAAATTTGGACAAATAGCGCTTTTTCCAGTCCCTGACTGTGGAATATTCTCCATCTTCACAGGAGCCTTCACTGAAGAACCGCTTACTTTTTCCATACTTCTATCCTTCGATGCCGGCTTAAGATCGGTAACATTTTCAAAATTTGGGCAAATAGCGCTTTTTCCAGTCACTAACTTATCTGGAAATTTGACTGGAAGTATTGGGGGCACAGGTCCTCTATTATCCAACTTACCATCTTTCAAGCTATGAGTACTTACTCCGTTCAAATCGTCAACTCGAGTGCATACGCTAGTGATTGCTGTTGGATGATTTTCATTACGGAACTTTTCGCTGGCGAGACTCAACAACGGACTTACTACATATTCCATTTCATTCACAGGTAGTGTAATGTTGTCCAAGTTCGTTTCATTAAAACTTTGTTTCTTCTCATTATCCATTTTATCGGAATTCACATTTTTCTCGTTCAATTTCTTTTGTTCCATTCTGTCTTTCCCTATAGTTGTGTCAAATGACTGCTGAGATTGCTGGCGGATGTCATTAACAGCATTGAAATAAGCAGTGGTCGCCTCCAAAGAAGCACGACTAACACTACCAGAGTCCATTTCGTTTGCTATATTCGTAGCTCTTTCTTTCATAATATTTAAGAGATGTGATTGGAAAGCTGCTCTAATCTGCTTGCGACGCATACCAGAATTCAAGTAATGAGCATAAACGTCAACAATCTCTTCCTTTAAATTCGCTGTAGTTTCTGACGCACTAACGGAAATGTTTTGTGATGAACTTCTATCAATAGAGCGTGATAATTCAGATTCAACCAATGGTCTTGTTTGTTCGTTGTCAATTGAAATTTCAGTGTGAGTGTTTTTTGACACGACATTCTTCGGATACATTCTTTCAGCGTACAAAATCTCTAAATATAATGAATAAAAAATGTTAATATATAATATAATTTAAATATATAAATAAAAAAAAACTTAGAAATATACAGTAGATGTAATCTGCAAGACGAGCCAAGGAACGATAGAAAGTATTACCGAAGGTTACAGTAAATTAAAATGCAAGTTAAACTTTTGTCATAATAGAGATTAGCGATTGTTACTTAAATGCTTATGAATATTTTTTTTTCATAACATTTAACTACAGAAATAAATAAATTAATTAATTGATCAAGCGTTATAAATACTGGCGTCAATGTTAATAATCTTGATCTACAAAATACGCTGGAACCTAAGCATCGCAGTGTCAATGCATCGGAAAATAAAGAATAAAAAATGACACACATCATATAATTTTGATAGCAATATAAAGTAATTAAATTCTTATACGAAGAATATAATATATCCCTGAAAATCATTTACACGGTACGTGAAAGTGTACTTTCCATCGTAAGATGCGCATCTGATTTTTGCAGTTTAAAATTAGTTTTATTATTTGCATTGATAGTTTTTTTTCTTATTTATTTATTCTTTATAATTAATTATATCGATAATTTTTTCTCCAAAGGCGGCAAGAAAAACTGTTGCTTTATTTGTTTGTTTTCTTGTCCAGAAATGAAAATTTCATTTTCTTTTTATTTCATTGGTCATAAAGCGTGCATGCGAAAAGCATTGACCAATTTAGTTAAGAAAAACTTATACTAATTTTGAACCATTCATGAGCATTTTTGTAATAGTTTTTTTTACGCTTAATGGATAACAATGTTTTTATTTTAAGGTGTGTAGTGAATAGAAAGATTGGAAATTTCGAATTTCTTTCTTCGTCATGCCAAGTAATTCGGTCCTGCATTCACGCTTTGTTCAAATCCTTCGCAGTGGATTTTTTAAATTTGGTAATATTATTGTTAAATTAATTTTTCATACCGTTTCTTTGATTTGTATATTTTTCTTTTATTTGTTTCAACATGTAAGCTTATTTTATAATTACACACTGTACTGAACGGTGCAGTCTGTTATTAGCACAAATGTTTTGATGTTAATTATTGGAAAAATTGTTTTATTTTATTTGAACTGTGATTTAGTTTATCAAGGCAGATGAATTTTTTTCCGTTGCAAAATGACTATAATAAAATTTGTTGCTTCAGCTTTGCATCGTTCAACTGCAACTTCTGCAAAAAAGGTGGAAGTATTCGTAGATGATATTCGTGTTTTTGCCGAACCTGGCATGACAGCTTTGCAAGCTTGCGCTATTGCCGGGGTTGAAATACCAAGGTTTTGTTATCATGAACGTCTTTCTATAGCTGGAAATTGTAGAATGTGTCTTGTGGAAGTGGAAAAATCTGTCAAAGTTAGTTGAACTGATACAATTTTGTTGATTTCTTGTTTATATATATATATATATTTTTTTTTTTTTTACTTTTCTTTTTAATTGCTTCAGCCAGTCGCTTCTTGTGCCATGCCAGTATTTAACGGAATGAAGATAAAAACGAATAGTGAAATGACGAAGAAAGCTCGTGAAGGCGTGATGGAATTTTTGCTAGTTAATCATCCGTTGGATTGTCCAATTTGTGACCAGGGTGGTGAATGCGATTTGCAAGATCAAAGCATGGCATTTGGATCGGATCGAAGTAGATTTACAGATATAAATTTTACCGGCAAACGAGCAGTTGAGAACAAAAACTTGGGTCCTCTAGTTAAGACCATAATGACACGGTGTATTCATTGTACAAGATGTGTCAGGTTTGTACGATGTGTTTTGCAATGCAAGCTTTTCATTTTGTTGCTAATTTTTTACACAGATTTGCAAACGAAATTGCCGGCTTTGAGGAATTTGGAACAACTGGACGAGGAAATGATATGCAAATTGGTAGTTATGTGGATAGATTGTTTGCGAGCGAGCTTTCTGGTAATGTGATCGACTTGTGTCCAGTTGGTGCACTTACATCGAAGCCATATTCGTTCCACGCCAGGCCGTGGGAAACGAGAAAAACAGAAAGCGTGGATGTGATGGACGCATTGGGTTGTAACATTGTCATCTCGCATCGCACTGGCGACATCATGCGCATCATTCCACGAGTTCATGAAGCAAGTGGAATAGTTTTGAATGAATTTTAAATTTGCATTTGCATGTGTTTCAAAATCAGTCACTGTTTTAGGATATCAACGAAGAATGGATAAGCGATAAAACTCGTTTTGCATACGATGGCTTGAAACGTCAGCGTCTGGTTAGTCCAATGGTGAGATGTGACAACGGTGAGTTGAAGTATTGCAATTGGGAAGATGCTTTGTTCCTTTGCAATGAAAAGGTAAGTGAAAAAAATATTGCTATATTAGTATTATTCTTTTAATCATTTTTTTTAAAATAAATTTCTGTTGAAGTTCAACGAAGTATCTGGAAATAGAATGGCTGCTGTTGTTGGACAATTTGTCGATGCTGAAGCGCTTGTATGTTTGAAAGATATGTTCAACAAACTTGGCTGTGAAATGTTGTGTACGGAAGAGAATTTTCCCACCACTGGTTCCGGGTATTTGCAGTATTATCTAGTGTTTTTTTATTAATGTTATTTTCAGGGCATTATTTGAAAAGTGGAATTAGCTGTATATTACAGATTTAAAAACTGATCAGAATATTTTATTTTTTTTTTCAAGAATCGACTTTCGTTGCAATTACATCTTGAACGACGGAATCGTTGGTATTGAAGATTGTGATTACCTTTTGTTAATTGGTACAAATCCACGTTATGAAGCGCCAGTTTTAAATGCACGAATTCGCAAAAGGTATTTTATCTTTTTGTGGACATTGTGAATGAAGTGAACAAAATGTAATTTTCAGCTATGTCCATAATGATTTGCAAGTTGGAGTGATTGGATCGAATGTAGATTTAACTTATGATTATGAAGTATATATTGTATTTTTTTAATTATTATTTTTTACATTATCGAGAATTTTTCGTAGTATTTTGGTTCTTCACCGAAAATTTTGGAAGAAATGTTAACTTGTAAACATGAGTTGATGAAGAAATTGACGGCGGCAAAGAAGCCAATGATTTTGATATCAACGGCAGTTTTCCAACGTTCGGACAGCGATTCAATGTTGAGCATACTTCAGCAAGTGTCGTTGATGTTAAAACCGAAAGATCCCAATTGGAAAGTGATGAATATTTTGCATCGAGTAATATATAAATATTAACTTCGTTATAAAATTGACGTGCAATTTTGGTTTTGGTCAAAAATGTACGTTAAAATTTTCAGAATGCAAGTCAAGTTGCGGCTCTGGATATTGGTTACGTGCCTGGTGTGGATAGTATAGCAGAGAGTGCTCCCAGAATGTTGTACATGCTTGGTGCGGATCAAGGCGTGATCACTCGTCGTATGTTGCCGTCAGATTGTTTCGTCATTTATCAGGGTCATCATGGGGATGCTGGAGCTGAGATATGCGATTTGCTTCTTCCCGGTTCCGCTTATACGGAAAAGAATGCAACGTTTGTCAACACTGAAGGCCGTTCTCAGCGAACTTTGCAAGCAGTATCACCACCGGGCATTGCCAGGGAAGATTGGAAAATCATAAGAGCTATTTCTGAGGTAAAATTTCAATTTATTCATGATTTCATCACATTTTCTCTTGTATGAATTATTTGAAATTGTAGGTTATTGGTTATCCATTACCGTACGATAAAATTGAGCACGTTCATGAACGTATGTCAGAAATTGCTCCACATTTGAATAAATTTGGTATTCGAGAAGAGACAAATTTTCTCGGTGTATCAGCATGCTATTCAGCTAAAAATAATGTAAATTGTATTTTTTTTAGTTGTATTATTGACAGTACTTGTGTTTTTATTGGTAGATATCGTTGTCAACGGAGGATTTGTCGTCTGTGCAGAAAAAATTGTCTGATTTTTACATGACCGATAGTATCACTCGAGCATCGTTGACTATGGCCAAATGCGTGAACGCAGCTAGAGAATATGAAAATGAAGCAGCATGAAAAATTTGATTAATTGAATGCATTGCATTGGACAGCAACTGAAGCATTGAAAAGGTTTTTTATTTTTTCTTTGGTACGCGGAAAAGTAAAGCTTCCTCGAAGATGGTAAATGTTTTTCAAACCGTATAGTATGCACTTTTATATTTTATTTTAGTAATATAATGCACTCACTGTCTTCTATTATACTACTCTATAAACTACTTTTCTGTTAGGTGAGGTCATCTTTCCCCTCCTTCCTCTTTTCCTATATTTGATTTAAATATTTGAAAGTGTTGCTTGTTCAGATAAAATAATTATCGTTTTATTTATACGAGCTTTTGAGAAAAAACTATATTGATCAGAGAAGTTTCTATGTTTTGCAGGTTGTAGAATTGAAATTGTAAAACTAAATTTTTATGGGAAAATGAACATTTTTTATCTACTTGCTCTGGTTAATATTTTTTTTTCAACAGCAAGCATTGTATGCTTGTTCTATTAACTATTTTTTTTCAAATTTAATCCATAATTTAGTAGTAAGTCATTTTTCAGATTGCAATTGCTTTGCACGCTATATGTTTTAAATTTTCAATTGCTCGCCAAAGTTGATGTGCAGAATTTACTTCTTTTTTTACTTATGGGGATGGTAATTCATCCAATTCTGCATTCCATATGATATGATGAGGAAAATTGTAAGAAAAACATCAACCACACTTTGTAAAGGTAAATTGCTTTTCAATGATGATTGAAATTTAAATAGCACTGTCGTAAAATTTTCTTCGATCAATTTATTATTATTTTTTTAATTAGAAATCATTTTGCATTTTACAACGTAGTTCTGCATTAAATATTTCATGTGAAAAAATGTTATTAAATATTTTTTTAAAGTATACTCTTTAATCAAATTTATGTATTTAAAAATTCTGTTGTAAGAATAAAATTGAATTGTGCTCTCATAAATTGCACAGAGCCGAGGGTGATAATAACTAGCATTTGAAAACTGTTGCCGGGAAAATAATGATCACTACAAAAGTAGAACGTGTAATTTAAAAACAAAATTGTTTTCTTAAAAATCAAAAATACAATAATTCTGTTTTATTTTTAGATGTAAGGTTCTTGTGCATTTTCATCTTTATGCTTATGGCATTACTTTATCACTAAATGATTAAGTAATGTATTTTATCTCATTGAACTTTATTCGTTATAATTAAGTTTAAAATAGTATTAAGCGAAAATAATTATGAATCTCATTAAAATGTATGTTTACTGCGGAAATCAGTTAAAGGCAGTAGCATGAAATTTTTAGTAATTTAAACGAATAATCGATGCTTAGAAAATGCTTACACTTCACTGCTGGTTTCGTGAAAACCGTGATATTTGAATTTTGGCATCTTTAATCAGAAGTTTATTTGTTTTTCCTTATCTTATATTAATCAATTGACTATAATGCGCACAATAATTCTAGCATAAACAAAAATAGAAGTTTAAATAAAAAGAATAAACTGTACTTATATTTATTTAGATTAAAATTTTAATAAATAAGATAACTAAATACAGACAAATAATTCGACAGTGAAATAGTTGAAATGTTAAAGTAGAGAATAAAATTTGCTATCGCAGTTGCAATCTTTTCCTAGAATTAAGCACAGAAAATTTTCTCATCACTGAGATTAATTGATATTTGAAAAATTAATTTACAATTGTATAAGAATTTATCAATATTTGGAAAATGTTCAAATGACACATTATGTAATATCCAAGTTCACGTATAAATAATGCAGTGACAATTCTTTAAAGATAGATACAAATACGTCATGAAATTAATTAAGTAAAACAAAAAAAGATCGATTTATATATATATGATGTGTTTGTGATAAATGTTTATTATAACATAATTTATTGCACGAGCTTCCGTAGAACAGTGGAAAATGCGCCAGAACTTATATGCAAATTTTAAAATTATGGAACAGAGATAAATTTGATGAAGATAATCACTCAGAAGCAAAACTAGAAGCACAGTATCACTTACGTCCGGACAACAGAATATTATTTTATGCAAAATTGTAAGTAAATGATTAATTCTTTATCTTTTCCCCCTTTTTGATTCTTTCAGTTATGGTGATTTTTGATAAGTTAAAATCTTGTTAGTTAGTCAAAGCAATCAAATCGAAGCTTTATAATAAATTTACCAAGGAATTTGAAAAATGCTATATGTTTTGTAAATAAAAAGATCAATTTTTTTCTTGAAAATTAAATGCGTGTGAATGGAATCATTACGTTTAATCATATTCATTCTTTTTTTTTAATTATTTTTGATTGATCAAGAAGTGTTGAAGTCAAAAAAAAAGGAAGAAAAGCCAAGCAGTGTGTTAGTTTCTGCTTTGATGATTTTATTTAAATTATATACAATAAATTATTAATTAAAATGTAATACATTTTTTCGTGAAAATTTCATGTATAGTGAATTAATCACCGTGTTTAGTGATTTGACTGATTGCATAATTTTAATATGTAAAATGAAATTCTTGTTGAAACTGACAAAAAGGAACATAATTAAATAATGCATACATTATTTTCTAATTAATGATGCTAAAATGTCAGCAGTATGTGAGGTGAAGCAAAGTGTACAATAATGATTTATTATGAACAGTTTTATTAATATTTAGTATTAACAATCCAAGCAGCTTTAGTAATGTTTCAAACAAAGATGAAGCTACTTTTGTAAAAATGAAATGCATAATCTTTTACATATTACATGTGAATACTTCTTCGATTGCATTTAATTATATTACTTGCAAATTAATCTTAAAGCAATAAAAAAAGGAAATATTTTTCTAAAATTGTAATAAGCTGATAAGCGAGATTAATTTTTGTGATAAGGTTCTTTTGTCAGATGTCAAAATTTAAGCGAATAATGTGAAATGAACTTTTGATATAGATCAAATTAATTGATGCATATTTGATGATTTGGAGTTTTTAAAGCATTTAAATCTGACTAATTGCAAAGCAATGATCACGTGACAGAAATTTCAACCAATCAATTTTAGTGAAAGGGAAGTTGGTTGTAAAACTTTTGAAACATGACATGTTAAATTAATAATTTCAATTTTATTATAATAGTTATCAGCAGAAAAGAGAGGTTGAAAAGTGAAAAGGAGAGGAGACGTTTTGTTTTGTTGTTTCTTATTCTTTTCTTTTTAATGAAGATCTTAATTTTTCAATATTATTATGAATAAACTTATGGAAAATTCGACAAATACGATATTGGAAGAATTTCCCATTTCTGAAAGTGATATCACTGCGCTTGCATTTTACATTGCGTTGGGTTGTCTTGCAATTTTGCTCAACTGCCTGATGTTGGTACTGATCAGAAGATGCCGGATAAAGCAAGTGTACAGCGTTTTCATGTCTGGTAAAGAATTTCTATTTTTCTATATTTTTTAAATTTAAATTAAGCAGCAGTTTTATTCATATTCATTGATTACAAAACAAATCACACTATTTGTAAAGTATCTCATTTAAAATTAACAATCTTTTACATAGGATTTGCTTGGAACTCTCTTACCTTTTTATTATTCTCTTTCAACTATTCTGAACATTATATTGATTATTATTAAGTGAAACGTTTGATCTTATTTTTTTTAATTGAGTAATTTTAATTTTGAGCACGTTAAAATGCATCTAGGTGTTAAATTATTTTTAAACTTTAAATTTGAAAACCTTTTGGTTGAAATAAAGTTAAATTCGAATAATTAATTGTCAGGTCGATAAGTTTTTGAAAATTGTCTCTGCACATAGGAATAGAAAGTGTCCCTTTAGCAAGCTGTATTAAGGCGTGACTTTTCATAGAATGTTAATTGCCTCATATTTTGGACTATTTAGTAGTGGTAAAATATCAATAAATTTGAAAGCATATATTTAATATTATTCAGTGAGTAATCATTACAAACGACGTTGCGATAAGCTATTGCTAAAAGTTTGCATTTACGCTATGCTTAAATGCACAATTTAGCTGTGCTGTGTTTTTGAAATAAACTGTACAAAATATAATTTACAAGGATAAAAACGATAATTAGTTCATATTGACTTAATATAAAGGCTACTTTCAGTAGGGAAAGGGGCAATTCCTCAGCAGTTACTTTAACAAATTAATTTCAAAACTATCCAATCATTGATAATAAACGAATAATTTCAAATAAAATTTATCAACAAATTTAACAGAAAGAGGTATAAATTTTGAAAAGGCATTTTATTTCAATGCTAAAATAATCTTTATCGCTGAACAATGCAACTGCTGAAATGTAAATTATTATACCAGGAAATTGATGATTACAATAACAAAATTACATCGCCGGGACAATTTAGTTGCATCCAATTAATAAAAAACACTTTCAAACATTATTTTTTTAAAGCTTACTGTAACTTCAATAAATTTTTTAACTGAACTTCTGGTACACAGTTACAGTAAGTAAATATTTTTAATTTCTTAAAATAATATTTAAATAAAATGACATAGTCAAAATAGTTATTAAAGTGACTTCAAATATGAACTATTATTATTATTATTATTAAAAGTTGATTGTTATTGAATTTTTAAAGAAAGTAGTTGTAAAAAATGTATGATAAATTGATTCATTTGCAGGTAGCTTTTTGTAATAATAAGGAAGTGCTATGAGCAGTAGATTGTTTTCATTGAAATTGAAATCAAACTTTAGTTTTAGGATGTGGAAATATTCTTCTGGCTATGGCTGTAATTAATTTTGAAACTCAGTCTTATGTTTCAAGCATACCTGGTAGCTTTCCGAAAAATTGGACAATCCGCGATTGCATGATCCGAGCTCCACATGTGTCCTTATTTCTTGTTGGATACGATATTACAATGTATTCCACGTTTGCCCTTTGTTTAGAACGGCTTATCACCTTTACAAGAATGGGTTTTCATTACAGAATTTTAAATCAAAGAAATTGTTGCATTGTTTGCAGCTTTATTGGAATAGCGACAACGTTGAAATTGGCGTTTTATTGGAAAAATGCATTCAGGTATGGAAACGTTAGCGTGTCTCATCTTTGCCAACTGCGAGAATGTTTCGGAATTTCTTACCAAAGAGCCATGGTTGAAATGAACTTCTGGATGAGCAGTTTCACAGCAGTACTCTACTTGATGACTTTGATTTCGGTGTATTTCCAAAGACGCACAAGCCACGGACAACTGCGACATATGCAATTGAAAAGAGAATGTACAATAATGCGCAGCATTGCGATGATTTTATTGACGAATATTTTTTCACAAATTCTTCCATGGTCGTTGTTGTATTTCAGATTGGACAAACGATATCCAGCAGTTCTGAGAGTTGCTGTCACTATTTTAGATCTCAACTGGTGTCTAACGCCTATAATGTACATGACAATTCATCCTGAAATGCAAAAAACTCTAGGCAAACTTATTCCAACCAATTGTTATTTACCCGGATGTGGAAGGGTTTTCCGAAACAGTACCAAAGTGAGTGTTGTTTACGATGGTTAGTTAATGTTTATTTGTTTTATAATTGAAAAGATCTGTTTAAAAGTTTGATTATTCATAAAAGAATAAAAATTCTAATTTCTCTCCATCCCTCTCTCTCTCTCTCTCTCTCTCTCTCTCTCTCTCCATATATATAATTTAGTGCAATAATTAATTTCTAAAAATATTAACAAAAATCTATTAATTACATGCTTTTAAACAATTTAAATACTGTGTTTAGAAGATTTATTTCAGAGAATTTGCTAACAGCTAGCTGATTATTAATTAGTTAGTTAAAGAACTGTTGATGGCAATATTGAAAATTGATTCCACAGTAAAGGTACAATTGGTGTGCAATTTATTTTAAACGTGCTCTGATGTTGATTGCAAGCACTAACAACAGAATTGCCATTCCATCCAACAGATATGCTTGCCTTTAGCTTGAAATGAATTTCAAAATAAAAATTGATTAATAAGTACAGCAAAACATTATAAATAAGGCAATAATTTTTAATGCAATTTATTGATCAATGAAAAGAAAATGAAATGTCACCATTTAGATCATTAATAAAAAATTTGTTGTGCATTGAAACTTTTAAATAAACAGTCAGTGACAACAATATTTTGAATATATTGCAAAAGGGAGAATTAATATCTGTTTTTTTTTTATTTTTTAATTAATATAAAAATTATCAATAGTAAAATGATATTTCAGGAAGGACGTTTTTCGTACATGTTTGTGAAATGTTGCTCAAAATCAAAATAAACTGAAGTTTTCTTTACTAATTTTCAAAATTAGCCATAATTCACCATGTGCTTTTAATAAAAATAATGAAGTCAATAAGAAGCTCAAGTTAGATGATGCTTACAATAAATGAACGCATCAGGAAGAATATGAACATCAGAAGTTAGTAAAACCAAACAAAGAAAAGGCCGTTAATATGACTGATTATCTGAGTGTGCATTTGTGAATTAAAAATGAAAACAATCTGACCAAATATGGTTGTTTATTGGTGCACAGAATTGAAAGCTTGTAAGTTAAATAAAGAATAACAATATGCAGTGCGAGTAGCAATCTCTAATTTTCTTCCGGTACAGAAATGCACAATTTTTGACAAAAATGGGTAAATTTTACTAAAATATAATAATAATAATTATTATTATAGCAGTATGACAGTTTCAATATTAAAGAAAAACTTACCCCAACTGTCAGTGAACCATTTCGGTTTGGATTTCCAATAAACTCCAATAAAGTAGACTGGAATTCCAGACAACGTTATCACCAAACCAATGATAACTTCAAATGGAGATACAAAAAATGGAAATATTAATAAAAACAAACACATTATCATGAAAAATATTGGTATCAGCAGGTTGAGCTAAAAGCAAAACTATTAAAATATTTTAAATATTTTTAAAGCATAAAACACCTTTATTGGACGTGGTAAATTAGGTTGTTTCCATCTAAGATACAATAAACTTGCACCAGCAAAAGTGACCATCAAAGCTTCAGTGAAAGCGGTGTAATTGATCAGCAAAAACAAATCTGTTGTACAAAGCATAATCAAAGAAAAAACACCCTGAAAACAAAGGTGCAAAATTTTATTCAATTGCAAATCCAATTTGTACTTTATAATGAAAATTATAAAATGCAAACCAAAACAATCAGCGACGGTAATGGAGTGACAAGCTTATAATTGATCATGCCCAACAATTCTGGAAGCTGGCCATCACGAGCTCCAACAAAAAACATCCTGAAAAGAGAATGATAAATTTGTTAGAGATTATTCTCAAAAAGAAAACAAGAATATAATTCTCTACCGAGATGCGGCAAAAAGAACACCATTCAGACTTCCAACTGTTGAACAAGCGACAAATATAGGCATGAGAAAGGACAATTTTCCCATGTAAGCATCAGCAAATGACTAAAAGCATATCAATTAATAAAACTGTAATGTGAAAATGCAAGTTTCAACTTTAAATAAAAAATATCCCTCTATAAAGTAATATATATAATATTATTCTTTATCACATATGAAAATAGCCTTACTACAGCTACAGCATTTGAATCAATCACTCCATCAATTCCAAGTACAGCAAAGTATGCCATATTGCAAAATACGTATATTAACGTCACCGTTGGCAAAGATATATATATTGCTCGTGGTAGATTTCTGAGTGAAAAAATTGCAATAATTCAACTGAACAAAAGACAAACCTTCATCACCATTTCTCATCACTTACTGATAAGGATTTTTCAATTCTTCTGTTACAAAATTAAGATAATTCCTAAAATTTAAAAATGATATTGAACAACACGAGAAAATTATGGCAATGTTGAAATGAAATGAAACTTACCAGCCGGCAAATGAATAAATTCCTTGATAAAATGCAAGTGAAGTAGATCCAAAATTCAAAATCGTACCATCCCATGGATTTTTAAAATGCTCAGTATTCCCTAAAATTAAATTTTGAAACAAAAAATGCTGCACTAGCATTGATGTATAATAATATGATAATTTGCTTCTTCCTCATTTTTATGCAAAAACTTGTAATCTTTACAAATTCTAAGCACAAAATGTCAAACTGATAGCAATAATAAAAGTAAAAATACAAAAATGCTCACCAAGACCAAGCCAAACAAAGCCAGTAATTATTATGATTAGAAGAGCGAGCACTTTGGTAACTGTAAAAATATTTTGCGTTTTCGTAGCCCAACTGACGTTGTAGCAGTTTATAAATAATAACAAACCTAAAATTAAAACATAAATAAAATGTATTTAATAAATAAATTAAGATATTTATTTAACCTGCAAATCACATTTAGAACTGGGCAGTGGTGTGTAACTTAATCATCAACTAAACTGCACTGCGGACAAATAATTAAACATGTTATTATTAATCAGCTTCAGACAAAAATAGAAATATAATTTTTTATACCTGAATAATAATCAAGTGAACACACACTCTATATATAACACACCTCATATTTTTTATAAGCAAAGCTTTATGTCATTTTCATTGTCATCAATAAAAAATTTCCTTGTTCACTTGTCAAGCTAATTGTGTACGTACTGATTATCAATCATTTTCAAAATAAAAAAACCAATTTTTTGACACTGTTCATTCACCGTTTAGACAACATATTATCACGTGAAATCAATCTAGCTAAATTAACAGTTTCGTATTTTGTTTAAATAATATATATTATAAAACTTGTAATATATTCAGTTATAAATTGCGGAAATATATTTACAAAAAGAAGAAGCAGTAAAGGTCTCTCTAGCTGAATAGATATAATCGGCTGCATAATTACAATTGTTGACCTATAAAATTGTTCTACAACGCAAATTTCGTTACAGAAAAATAAATGCCTCTGCATATTATGACATTTTCATCTTTGGACAAATGATGGACAATGATATGTTGAAAAAAAAACTTTTAAATAAATTTTCAGCAATCAACAATAAAAGAATAAACAACTTACAAATGATCAAGAAGGCAAACATACGTATAGCCGCATCTGGTATATCGCAGTGGCCAAATATTGGTTGTAAAACGTAATTAGCGAACGTGAGCGCTGTTATTGCGTTGCTGCTGGGATTGATGATCACCAACGAAACCCACAAAAACAGAAACGCAGGAATTTCTCCAAATGCTTCCTTGATATAAGCATAATCACCGCCAGATTTCGGGATGCTCGTTCCCAGTTCGGCATAACACAAAGCGCCCATCAATGAAAATATTCCGCATGATAACCAAACTACTAAACTCATACCAACACTTCCAGATTCCTGAAATATTATACACGTTGATTTCTGTGAATCATTTTTATTAATCAATAAAACAAAAGCCCTGTAACATACCATTATCACTCCTTTAGGAGAGACAAAAATGCCTGAGCCAACGATAACACCAATAATAATGGCACATCCATTGAATAAACCAATTCTCTGCTTCAAACGTAAGCCTTGAGTATTGGCTTCAGCAGTAGCAGTAGTAGCAGTAGTAGGAGTTGTAGTAGGAGTTGTAGTAGTAGCAGTTCTTCCTCCTGTATCATTAATACCATTTAAAATAGGTGAAGCTGTTTTAGAAGAAGGCATATCTCCTTGTATTTTGTCGTCGTATGAAAACTTTTGTTGATAAAAGAATTGTTTTCAACCAAACAGATTTTGAACAAAAAATAATAATAATAGTGAGTGGTTAATCAAATTCCAACAGTGTATTATGTGAGAAAATAAATAAACAGACAAATATAAATGGAGACTTAAGAAAGATTCAATCCAATCGCTGCTAGTGGAATCAGAAATGAATAACAACAGAGTCAGTTAGTCGGTCAGTTGCTCGTCTTTGAACAGCTTACACGTCAAAAAGGAACTTCAGAGAATAAAAATTAGCAAAGGTGACAATTTTTAGGCGCAGCAAGGAACCTGTTTTGCGCACTTCAATCAGTACATAATGATCAATGGGAAAGTTTATTCTATCAAAACCACCGCCCCTTTATAACATCCGCTGCTAACTGTTTACGTCCAAGTTGTCCAATTTACCGGTCAGCCTTGACAGCTAATGAACTATCCCGTCTCTCACCGCTGCCACAACGCGTCAATAAGCAATTTCACTGTTTGTTTTAAAGCCAACGTGGCAATTAGCAAGCCAATTTTATTATTTTATTTTTTTTTCTGAAATTCTATTCTCTCATTGATTATTTTTTAAGCCGATTATAAAGTAAACATTTGACGAAATAATTTCCGCCTTTGTGGAATTTTTCAAATGCAAAAAATTAGCCATCACTTTCAATTCGATGTCACAAAACAAACAAAAATTTTTTGCCGCGTCAAAAAAGAACTACATAAAAAAAGTAAGAAAATCAAGTTCGATGTACAGTAAGTAATATTTGGTGAATCTTTCTCGGCCAGTAGCGATAATGTGAAGATTGAAAAGAAACAAGAAAAATTGTTCATCCGTACATGCAGAATGGAAAACGTTGCACAAACAATGTTCAAATTATTGAACCTAAACGAGTGTATCAGTGGAATCATTGAAACAAATCATTGAAATGAAATTCTAAACTTATGAACATCGTGATCGTGCAAGCTCGTCACAATGTGGAAGCAAACATCCACTCAAGCAACAATCAGCTCATAAATCATGGCAACTGGCAGTTGAGAAACAACAGATGCTATTAACCCCGATATAGCAAACGCATCTTGATGAAATGGAACATGCATCTATTTGCTTATTCATGTATCAAACTCTTTTACTTTTGCTCTCCATTCGAATTATGGTTGAAGAAGCGCAAATTCTTAGGCGAATTTCAATTGAAACAAGTTATTCATTCAAATTTGTATTTTCCATTCACACGAGTGTAGTATGATTTTTTTAGTGTTGCAGAGAACATCGAAATACATAAAAATATTGGATGCCGAAACGTGAAAGGCAAGTAAAAATAGGCATTTCTCTACAATCGGCTACAATGATGAGATAAATTGCTGCACGATGATAAATTATACTCAGTATTACAACAACTGCAAAGCATTTATTCTGAATGTTTGTTATTATATTGTTAAAAGCATTCCTGAACGATGCAATTATTTAATTTTGCATTACAACAACAACAAGAATAATAATATATGATTAACCAAAAAAGTGCAACAATATGTCTACAAAACCTTGAAAATTTTTGATTAATGCGATGCTCCTGGCCAATACTTTTATTTTATCAAACGAAACTATCACATCTTATAAATAGATGAAATAAATATTCAAAAAGAAGATTCAAATCAAGTTGAATAAATCACTCCTTTGTAAGAGATAAAATCTATTCAAATTTTCCTCTCAAAATGCTATTAATCATAAATTGAAACTTTTCTTTAATAATAAATTGTTTCCAATTTCATCAGAACATTCAGTTTCAATAATTCGTAGGCATTCGATGCAGGCAAAATGCATAAAATAATTTTTAGAAAGAAATGACTAGAAATATTATTCAACTTAAATAAATATAAATACTTATTTTGAACCACAAACGGTGAAATTAAAACTTTTCTCAAAAAGAAGAAAAAAGATATATATGCATATATAATCAAACATGATTATTATTTTTAAGTGTACGCATACTGTAGCAATTTCTTCAGTACACGTAGTTATTGAAATTGTTGATGAAGTGTTTGTGTTTGTATGATGGAACTTTGGTTATTGTGGTAAATGAAAAAGCTTGAAAAGAAAAGCCGAACTTTATTCAGTGCAAATGTTATAAAGTATTATAAGTAATTGTTTGGTCATGCGCGCAGATTGATGAAGAAATTCTCATTTGCATACTTCCTCATAAACTACTTATTAGGTTGTTCTATTTGAATGAGTAAACGTGGTGCACAAAACGCAAGGAAACATGCAAAGAAGCACATTTCATACCTGCTTGTAGCATGGACTGGCTTTCTAGATCGTTCTCGTTATTGGACATCATCTTCAAGTTCACTTCACGAACGACGACGCTTTGAATCTTCGCTACCAAACGCAAAAAAAGAAATAGTTAAAAATTCACAAAATCAGAGTTACTTGGACGTAAATGATAGCGATAAACGTGAGTTGCAGCTTTAACTACAACGATTGATTTTCAACTTTACCAACAGCGCGACACTTTTACAATTTTCAGACAAAAATGGAAAATATTTTAAATATAGAAAATGAGCAGTTTTCACTACAGAAAGAAAATTAATAAAGAAGAAGAATCTTCGCGAAATGCCCGCAGAAGTTCAGTAAGTAATCGATATTTTTAATTGCATAATTCGCTTGCTAGAACTGTTTGTTAGGTGCAATTCATAATTTATCTACTTTTTACCATATTTAAAAAGTTTCTCAATTTACAAGGCAATGACGTACACTTTGGACACATTTTCATTATCTCATTGATAAACGTCGGTGTAGATGAAAATTTCATCTACTGTGAAATGCTTTGTGTAAACAGTCGCATTAGCATCCACTGTTTGCAAATGACGTCAGCACAACGATTTTGCAAAACGAACACAATTTCTTACTGTTTTAAAGTAATTCACTTTTCTGCACTGCATGCAAGTTGAATTGCTCTTCAAATTTAAATTAATGTTGAAACAAAAAACTTATTTGGTTAACTATTCTGCAGTTGTATAAATCAAAATAGATAGAATTGAGCATTTTTTCCTCATTTCATGCCCATTACAGTCTGTGTCAGTGACGTCATTGCTGTATGATAACTTTTACTCTTCTGCATGTTGAAAACACACATCAAAATATTCGCACTTCACGCACATATACATATATACATTACTTAATGGTGAAATTTAAATAAAAAGAAGACAGAATTAAAACAAAATGCATCATAATATAAAGTAACAAGTTATGGAAAAATCTATCCATTGTATCTTGCAAATCACCATAAAAAGAGAGAAACTTTATTATAAGAATTTGAGAAGAAGAAGAAGAATTGATCCAATTATTATTAAATGCGAATTGACAATGAATCAGTTGTACTTGTCAGAGTAGTAGTAGTAGTAGTAGCAGTAGTAGTAGTAGTAGTAGTAGTATAGGATTGAGAGCTTGAATCAGACGTTAACGTAATTGCTGATGATTGGGAGTTCAATTCAGAAGAAAATGTACTAGTGGTGGACGACTGAGAGCTTGATTCAGAAGATTCTCCTGTTCGAACTGTCAAACGAGCACGCAAAAAATTGGTATTTCGAGCACTTCGAAATGTAAATCGAGTTGGATTACGAATTCGACTGAAAAGCCGTGGATTGGTTTCAACCGTCGCAACTACAGTACGCACACGTAAACGTTGAACAATGCGAGGCAATTCATAATGGTGAAAGAAGTACAACATGCTGTGCTATAAATATGAAAAACAATTTTTTTTTGTTAATATATATATAAATAAAAATAAATAAATATATATATATATTTATTTATTTAATAACAAAAACAATTTTAATTACCAAAGTGAGTGCCCATGTAGTCAACAACACCAGCCCGCAGAATTGACCATTGAATCTTGAATAGTACGCGTAAAACACAAAATGGTAAAGATAAAAGAATCTAAATGAAAATGAAAATAACCAATTAGCAGCTTGTTTATTAAATTGTTTTACCTCGGCCAGTAGCGTCTGCTCAACGCTGATGTGCAACAGATGAAATCATATTGATCAGCAAACCAGATCATTAGAATCACACAAAACGCTATGTTAGTGTCGTTGAAAAATTCACTCATCACTGCCTCCATGCCTGAAGTTAGTTACTGAATGAAAATAATATTTTCCTTTAATGAAAGTGAACAAATCAATTAAGCTGGATAAAATTTTATCATTTTAGAACAAAGATGCTCACCAACCAAGCCCAAAATCACAGATATAAGCGGAGCAACTTGAACAAATGCAGCGTTCAATTCAAAAAGTTGAAAAACATTGATAATAAAGACGAAAAATTGTTGATGCGAAAAACGCAACAATGCTGATATGGAAAAGGTCTAAAAAACCAAGAACAGACCAACAATATTAAACTTCAGTATTATAAAGATGAATTATATTCAATTCTCACAAATGTAAGCATGGTCAAAAATGCGCTGATGTATGAAGAACGAGACATCCACATTGTGACAAATCGATATTGCTCACCGGTGACAAGATTTCGCATATAACCTAAAAGGAAGAAATTAAAATTGCCGTGCTTAAAAAGAGAATAAAAAAAAACATGAAAATGAAATCCAACAATACATACCCTTCTCTGATTCATTACTAGCCAATGATTTGACGCTAGAGATCAACAGAAAGTCATAGCCAAAAAAATGATCCAACAAAAAACGATTAAATGATTCACCGAAACAGACTTCTTGGTATGGATCTTGAATATTTTTCAACATACAAATGTACATTTATAGATCACTGAACAACTGTTTGAGAAGAAAGAAAAAAAAAATCTTACTTAAAGCGACATACATAATTGGAATTTTCAGACGATCTCGAGTAGCGCTTGAAAGACGTAAAAATCCATATTCCACTGCATATTCTATAGCAGAAGGCTCTTCGTCATTCTTTTCAACTTCTTCTTAAACAGAATTATTATCAAAAAAAATAATAATCAACAAATAAAGCAAAGTTACGAGGATATAACCAGAATTCTTCAGAAATTGAATCATCTCCATATTTATTGTTATTCACCTCGTTGGATGAAATCGCTGAAACCGGAATGTATGGTTCAACTCTTTAAAATAACCTGCATTAAAAAAAAAGGATTTTCAAGAAAACAGAATTTATAATTTACTGTTCAGGTGGTTTAGCAGATACGTCCGGATGTTCATTGCTCCAATACATTGATGGACGAAATACCGATAAACTTGGAGAATTTGAAAATTCATAACTGAATGTGCTGCTATTGTTTGGCAACATGGATTCATCAGGCGACTGATACATGTCAGGACTGTAATTGACCAGAAGTACCTTGCTCAACCCGGAAGTAATGTGAACGTTCAAAATGCCATTCCTCGGCCATAAATGACGAACACTTTCCAAGCAACTGGGTTGCTGTCGAGTGAACACAATATGCACATATGTGACCAGTGCAAACATCAATATTGCCTAATATAATATGTCATGAAAGTGTCTGATGTAGAAATTTATTAATTTTCTTTTAATCCAAATAGCATCTTGTTTTGTTGTTGTTGTATTATAAAATGTGCATTACATTTACATTTTTTTAATTTCGAATGTTATTTTACTTATTAATTAATACTGCCATGATGTCATGAAAAACAGATTGAAAACAACTGATAAAAATATCCACCAATGAAAACCTTGAACAAACTTTTGGATCCAAAATTACTTCCTCAAAAGCAAATGATTCAGATGAAAAGCAGTATTTCAAATCACTTACCACATTATAATAAATAAAACAAAAAATATTATAGCTTACCATTAATAAAACAATAAACTCAATGAATCTTCGAACAGAAACAGCAATGGTAATGTGATAAATGTAAGCAGCACGATAATACAATGCTTGAAAAAGTCGATCACGAGGAGTTCCTAGAGCACCCATGTTTTCACCTAGTCTGTTTTCATCCATGTCCACCTAATTTATTATAACACAGAGTTAAATTAAAAAAAATAAACAAACAAATACAACACCAATAATACTATAAATTGCGAATATTCAGATAAATATTGATTTTACATTAAACTAAATCTGCCGCTGTCAGTTGATGCAAAACTGCAATCAAAAAAAGATACTGAAATAAAAGAAACTAAAAGTTCATATCAATGCACGTAACGAAGCATAAACAACAATGGAATGAACTTAGCACTTATAAAACTCGTAATCGCAACTGACAATAAAACTAATATTAAGTTTCGTGAGACATCACAATATACCGTATGATACACATAATAAGCAAGTACATATATTAATATTTTGTTTACGATTGTTATTCTCATATTGAAAAACAAGATTTGAAAATAAACAAATTGAAGTTATTATTTATTATTTATTATTATTATTGTAAAATTATGCCTTATACTGCATTAATTTGAATTATTCCATAGTGAAATAAAATGCAATAAAAATTTAACTAATGTTTGTCAAGCATTTTGCATAAAAGCATTCTAAATGTAGCAAAATGCACAATAGTTTATCCTACTGCTAAATCTACTCTTTCAAAATAAATTTAAACAAATTCAAAAATATACACACTATTTCAAAAAATTTTAAATTAAAATGCATAAAAAGATGCATCAAAAAATATAAATTATTTTATTGACAGTTTAAAAAGTTACAGTTTATCAAATTTATGTATTCATGTATCAGATTTTACTGTATTTTATGGTAGCATCAACTTTATGTAACTTGAAAGTCTTTTGATAAGACTGTACTTTTCTTAAAAAACGTTCTGACAGTCTACAATCGAGTAAGCATAAAAATAAGCATGGGACTTCTTGCCGTAGGCGAACCTTTAGAATGGTCAGAGCTGAAGAAGCATATTGAACAAGTGAAGCTTCACGGAATCAAGCAATTTATTAATTTGTACAAACGCCTGAAAGATCGACAAGGTGATTGTTTGCGTTGGGGAGATGAAATTGAATACTTTGTCTTGAAATTTGATGACGAAAAGCGCCAAGTTCATGTCAATTTACGGTCAGAGCAAGTTTTATCTACACTTATTGCGAATGAAAGTCCAGAGCCAAGAAAGAACGAATTTTTGTGGAAACCAGAATATGCAAAGTACATGATTGAAGGCACTCCAGGTTAGAAACTTTTAATGTGTCTTATATTATTTAATCATATACTTGTTTATCTTTACCATGGTTTTATTTATACTGTTATTTTTTTAATTTCCAAATGCGTTCATTTAGTTATTTTTTTACAGTATTTTTCCAGTTCTTTTTTAAACCAGTTGCGTACCTGCATGCAAGCATTATTTCTTAAATGCGCTTTTATGTTTTAAATTAATTCAATCTTGTTTCAAACATTGTCTTAAAGCGAAATAATGATTTTAGATGAACTAGTTAGTCATCTTGGGCTGTTTATTTTATTCAGTCTGTGTAAATGAATCATTCGTTTTCACGATTAGTTACAATTATAGTTAACGGCATTTTTCCGTTCTGTTTAATTTTGCACATCATTGTCTGAAGTATGAACGTGTAACGACAAAATTGAGTTGATATGACAGTTTTATCTTTTTTGTTGCAAATTTATATGATAAAAGCTTTCTTGCAAAAGTGTTGAAAACCGGATCAAGAATTGATTTCAAATTTAGTTATATTACTGTAATAAGATTTGCTAGTTTTCAAACAGTTGATAAGTTTGTTTTTTTAACATACTTTGTAAATGAATAAACTTTGTTTGAAGTTCTGTTATTATTTATAGTCATCTTTTAAAAATAAAATACTTGCATATCTTAATTAATTATCATGCTGTTTATTTAATTTTATGTTTGATAGTGTTGAATAATTTATTCTTATCTTTTTTTTCTTTCTTTATTCTTCATATTAATGTAACATTGGAATTTAAATTTGCCGTGCGTTTATTAGGTGAATTATTTTCAATTATTAGGGTTTATTTTTATTCATAAATTATAAATTTGTCAACAAATAAATTATTAATTTTTCTGTCAATGATTGTTAATTTTTTTTCAAATTAAAGTCATTTACTGTTTACAAATTTGGGATAGGTAATTTTTTGTATTTTTGGTTGTCATGGAGAACATTAGCTATTATAATTGTTTAAATTTACTACAGTATTGCAATTTATTAAGAAGTTTACAGATATTTTAGTTGAATTTTGCTTTTTAAAAGCGTCACTTTTCATTTATAACTCTTCCATGAAACCAATTATTATCAAACTGTAGCGTACTGAATTTTTAACTGACTATTTGTAACTGTTTTCTGACTAAAATTATTTATTGGTAACGAAGGTAATTTCAAAATTAAATAATTTTTTAAATGAAATTATGAAATTTGATTTTTACATCTGTATTGCGCTTTGCATTTATTTGTATTCACCTAAAATGATGCATTTATTCATATTACTTTCACACACAGACGGGGAGCAAAAGAAAATTAATAGAATTTTGGGATTTATTTTTGCATTTTTATATTATAATTTTTAGTATTAAGGTTGTACTTTTAGGTGAGCCATATTCGAATATTGAAAGTTTCAAAAGTGTTCAGGAGAATATGTGTAAACGACGTCTCGAAGTGGAGAAATATTTGTTGGCCGATGAAGCATTGTTAACATTTGGATCATTTCCACGATTAGGATGCCCAAATTTCACATATCCACCTACTAAAACAACACCAGAAAGTGGTTATTCACGTTCTTTGTTCTTCCCAGACGATGCCATTTTCACAGGACATCCACGATTTTTGAATTTGACTCGAAATATCCGAGCACGTCGTGGTTCTAAAGTTGTCATCAATGTTCCAATATTTCGAGACGTTAACACACCCAAACCTTTTAAAGAAGATTTTAGTGCTTTCGGGCCAGCTGGCATTGAAGCTAACAAAAATGCTTTACCAGATCATATTTATATGGATGCTATGGGTTTCGGTATGGGCTGTTGCTGTTTGCAGGTCACTTTCCAAGTAAAACAGAAGGATTTTTGAAATAATTTGTAAAAATGTCAATCAAATTGTTTTTCTATTCTTGCATTTATAGGCAGTTAATTTGGATGAGGCTCGCTGGTTGTACGATCAGTTAACACCGATTACACCAATAATTCTTGCACTAAGTGCATCTTCACCAATATTCCGTGGTTTTTTGGCAGATGTAGATTCTCGTTGGGATGTCATTGCCGCATCTGTAGATGATCGTACAGCAGAAGAACGAGGTTTGGAAATGTTGAAAGAGAATCAATTTGTGTTAAATAAATCTCGCTATGATACTACTGACTGTTATATTCATCAAGCTAATGAAAGCTTCAATGATATTCCTGTTTGTTGTGATTTGAAAATTGTCAAATTACTTACTGCTGAGGGTGTGGACGAACTTTTAGCTAAGCACATTGCTCATCTTTTTGTCCGTGATCCTTTGCAAGTCTTTCGAGAAAGAATTGAAGTCGACGATATGGTTTCTTCAGAACATTTTGAAACGATCCAGTCGAGCAACTGGATGAACATGAGGTGAGATAATGATGAATAATGAAAGTAGGCTTTGCATATTGAAATAGAAATTATATTATGTTATGTTTTCAGATTTAAACCACCGCCGGCTGAATCGAATGAAATCGGTTGGAGAGTTGAATTTCGGCCGACAGAAGTTCAGCTAACTGATTTTGAAAATGCTGCATTTGTATGCTTCGTCGTGTTGCTTACTCGAGCCATATTATCATATGGACTTTGCTTTGTCATACCAATCAGTTTGGTTAATGAAAATATGAAACGAGCTCAGCGACGAGATGCCGTCAGAGAGGTTGTTCAATTAAGTTAAATTTTCGAAATATTTTTATGTTTGTTTTTGAAATTGTTTTAGCAAAAATTTTATTTCCGAAGAATACTGAGAACCGCTGTTTCTAAGGTTGAAGGAAAATACACTATGAAGTCAGATTCATCTTTACCGGATGAGAAGAACATTATCGAGATGTCAATAGACGAAATTGTAAATGGCAAACAAGGGGGTTTTCCTGGTTTGGCTGCACTTGTATTACAATATTTGAAATCGATTGGCGTCACTGTAGAAACAGGATGCATCCTTCATGATTATATAAAGTATGCCAAAAAAAGTTGGTGTTTTATCATCATGGTTTGATGCTGATGTTTACAGTTTCTGTTTCTATAAACATTACGACATGTGCAATTTAGTTTTATAAAGTAGATGATATTTTTTTTTGTTTAGTTTTATCCGTCAACGTGCTACTGGTGATCTGTGGACGCTTGCACGATGGATGCGTGAATTTGTGCTGAATCACAGTGATTATCAGAAAGACAGTGTTGTTTCTGAATCGATTTGCTATGACATGATGAAAATGATGAGAGACATAAGTCAAGGCAAATGCGAATGTCCAGAAATAAATGGCATTGACAGTTGTTATAAACGCAAGTTTTCTCATTGTTGATTTGCATAATAATAGTAATAATAATAATAATCATAATCATAATCATAATCATAATGAATCACGCCATGCGTTAAAGAAATATATGTTGATTTATATGGTATTCTGATGTTTTTTTTGTGCATGATTTACTATATCTCTATTTGTTATGTTGGGCAATGGGTGTGATTTATATGTTGTAACTAGCATCTCGTGACTTTGGCATTTATTTTGCAATAATTCTGTAATATGTTGCAAAAGCAACTGATTTGAGTATACCTTCGCTTTGAGAATGCTTTTAAGCTGTTGTCATGTTGTTCTCTGTTCTTTTGCATAAAATTTATTTTACACAATCACTGTCGACAATGATTGATTTTCGATGTGGTAAATGATGGCTTGATGATAAACAGTAAACCCCATGTTGTTTCGAATGTTTTTTTCTTTACAATTTTATACTGCGAATTCCGCAGCTTTAATTGCTTTTATGATTTGTTATAAACTTGAGCACAGCAATAATTTTTAACTTTATTTTCAAGTTCTTTTACCAAATTAAGCGGTTCATGGGTGGTCTTTATGCGCATCTTTAGAACTCTCTACCAGTAAGTTCAGTAAAACTAATTCTTTGTTTCTCGAAAAGCGTGAAGTATTAGAAAATGGTTTTTCAAAAGTGAAAACAATAATGTGCCAGTTGAAGGTATGTGAATTTTCAATAACCCGCAATCGATGATTTTTTGCAAAATTTGATAAAATTGGTCGGTTTCGGCATTTGACATTTATAGAAGAGAAAGACTGGCGTATAGTAATGAAAGTTGCATTCCAATTTGATAATTTTGAATAATTCTTATCTCTGAAGTGTAATCAATGAAAACATTAAGTGAACAAAGATTTTAATTTGAATGATTGTGTTGTGCATAAATGAAAATCAGGAACAATTCCTATTAAGATCAATTCCCGTTTCTTTCGTGGAAAAATGTTGGTTCAGTTGTAAATATTAATCAAATTATATTTTATACACAATTATGGTACTTTTGTTTTTTATTTCTTTTTATTTCAACGGCATTAAAATCCTATGTTCTGTTTCACTTTTTTTCTTATATCGGAAGCAATATGCTGTCAAGAACGGTGCGGATAAGTTTGTTGTAGTTCGGCTATAATTTCTCATCGATATAAATCAATTCCAGTAATTTTTGGAGAAAAAAATTTTTCTCGAAAATTTCGAAATTTTGTGAGCTATAGACTTGCTTGTTTTGCGAAAAACGGCGAAAAACTTGTTTTCAAAATTTGCAGTTTTTTTGATTGATAAACATTTATATTGATAAATTATTGTGTTTTTGAAAGTTTTACCGAAAACAGTCCAGTAGTTGTGGAAT